>BPTQ01000007.1:112667603-112955518 GCA_019973895.1 Chrysanthemum seticuspe | reverse complement strand
AAACGGCCAAGAGATGACGATGATAAGGACAAGGACTCTGCATCTAAACGTCAGAAGCAATCTGGTGAATCTTCGTCTATGCAACCCCCACCTCAACAGACTCCTTCTCAACGAAGATCTTCTCCTCGCTCTTCAACTGATAAACCTCAGGACGGTTCCGAGTTACCACCCCAGACTCAAAAAACCGGTGATCACTTTGAATATACGGGTGGTGACGATGAAGAGGTCCTTGAGCCCCAACAACAACCCACCTCTCCCAAACAAGGACAAAACCAGCATCATCATCTAAGCCTTCGAAAAAGAAGAAGAAGACGCTTCATACTGACGTCGTATCATGGCTAGATGACGATAAAACTGAAGAATTTGAATGGTTTGCTACACTTGTTAACAACACTCCCTACCCTGAAGAAGGTCAAGAATTGGTAGACGGTAGTACCTTGGAGCATGCAAAGATTTTGCAAGAAAGGTTTCGGGTGAAGAAGATGACGAAATCTGAATTGAAGCGCATCAAGAATGAAGCATTCCTACTTTTGAAAGACAGCTCGGAAAGTGCAATCGAAGTTGAATATCACCTTGAAAACATAGCTCGAGCCATGTCTAATAACATGGATTGGCTCAACCCAGAAGCAAACATCGACTTCACCAAACGGGACAATCCTCCATATTACACCGACTGGTCTCGACCTCTACCTACCATTGGCCAACCTGATCAGCCTAGGATTCCTTTCAGACATTTCTTCAACAAAGACTTAGATTTTCTTCAACACGGTGGCAATGGTTCAAGGAAATACGCTACATCTCTGACACTTCCATTCCCTGCTGCCATATACTCTGATTGTATAGCCATCGAGGAACGTGCTACCCACATGTTCTTTGACAAAGTGGTAGCGTATGACCAAGATGCAATGTATGGGATTCACCATTGGCCGGAACGCCGAAGAATCTACTACAGAAGCTTCTTGGTCCAGAAGTCTCAACATGCAGTGTTCAGTACTAAAAGTATCGTGGCCATCCAACATGTTGGTCTATCGTCTAAATGGGACTACACTTTTCTCAAGAAGATTGTGGTCAAAAGACAAGACGAAAGGGACTATGCATTCTCTGAAGCTGACTTTGAGAATTTGAACATCAACGATATTGAAGACATGTACCTTGCCAAAGTTCAAGGTCACATGAGACAATTTCCAACTGAAGTACAACGTGAATTCATCAAGTCACTGCTCATCTTCATCAGTCGCATAGTCATCAAAGAACGTGTTGAAGATCTTCAGCTTGCCGTTGAATCATATCAGAAACGTGTCAACTTCACTCCACCACAGCTTGATCTTCCCGATATCAACCAGCTATCACAATTAACGCTCATCAGCAAACCGTTTGGTGTCGTTTATCGCAGTGAACTTCATCGCAATTGCTTGATGGCGTGTAATGAGCTTCACAAATTTGGAGATCATACTCTGAAGATGGTTAGGGACGGATTAGCTTATCGATTGAAGGATATACGTGAAAACATTGGGAACCCTAAGCGATGGAATTCTCAGGATCGGAGGAATGTGAGAAGGATCATCACCATGATAGATGAACGGTTGTTCAGAAGGGATCAGTTCAGAACGTTGGAAAGTTTTGTTGGTGGTCGACCCAGGATTAACATCACCGGCTATCAACGCCCTGTTCGCACTCCTGGGAACATCACTGCACTTCATGGTACTCCTTGATTTGGTTCTTTCATTAATAAATTTTTGGATGTATGATGATATATGTCAATGGCTTGTGCACACATAACAGTGTACAACCCGTAATTGTCAAGAAAGGACCCTGTGGTACGCTTCAGTGCCACAATCCTTATAAAGGAGCGAAAGCTTCTTACTTTTGAGTAAAACCTATCAAACCTTTCATTTTTCAAGGTTTTGCTCAAAAGGACAAGTACTTCCCCATATGATTTTCAAAACCTCAACCGTTTATATCACTTGTTGAGGGGGAGTATTTGCGTTCAAACTTTGTTCACAAATTGTTCATAGTGGTCATCTTCCTGCAACACTCGAAATGGTCATATTTATTGTCAACCGTTCAAAAATAACATTTTTTATGCCATTTTTTAGGGGGAGAAAATTTGTGTGATAAGAAATATGTTGTGCAAAATGCAAATGAATCTGTGTACCTCAGACTTAACCAACGAATTGACGGTACTAAACTGTTTGTAACTCGAAAAGACTTGTTCTGGACGGGTAATAATTTCAAGCTAGTTCGCTAGTAATGTAAACGTGTCTCGCAAAGGACTTGTCCAAGTAGAAAGTACCATTCGAGAAACTCTTGATAGACATGAACTCTGATGAGTATGACAACCTCTCGAGGTTTGTCTACACCTTCAAGGTAGTTATTAGAGCTAGTTGTCACCTAAAAGCTGACAATGTAACTCTTTAACTATGCAACGTAACCGTGTCTCGCGGGGGATTGTCTATCTTCAGTGGATCAATTCAAAATGTGCGCGCTCCTTCCTCACTGTGCATTTAACCATTTAAACTATTAAGCACGTGTGGAGGGGGAGTATTTATGCAAAACATTATCTTTCACAGTGGTTCAAACATGTTTTTCATTTACAAACCCTTTGAGAGATGTTTTACAAACAGTGGTTTTAATGGCAACATAGGTTAGTCATGGAGTTATAAGGTGACTAAGGTTAGGAATAACCGTCCTATGATCCGCCAGAGCCGGAGGGATCTACCCAAGGACATCACAAATAGTTAGTACTTAGAAGTCCTTAGGTATGATTGAAAAAAGGAGAAAATGAGAATCGGAGAAAGAAGGAGTTGAAGAATCAAAAAGAAATGTAAAGTAAAGGGTGAAAAGAAATAGCCCTCCAGATTATTCAACTTAGGGCAGACACCGGGTTCAATTCATATGCTACTGGTTGTCACTTAGTGACACCGGTATTGAAGATTAAAAGTCGTCATGGACCCAGTGACGCATGCACTAAACCTTCTTAGCCACTCAAGTTTCTCTCAACAGAAGCTTGTTTCATTCTCACAGGGAACCCTACGTAAACTATTGGCTTTCTCTTAGAGATCGCTGGTATTGAAGAAGGAGACCCTCTCCCTAGTCTCCGCTCAGGAAAACCAAAATGCACTATTGAGTCTAGAGCCACGAGATTCATCAAAAGATCTCTTAGGAACACTTGACATTTCATCACTTGTTGATCAACAAATAAGATCTTCAGTGATTCAGTGGTTCATATCGAGTCCTTCACAGATCTTAGCAATCTGTCGAGAACATTTATGAGAGGTTCACTTCTGTGATTCTCAGTGATTGAATGGAAACTCCTGCCAGGGTCAACATCAAACAGCCCTGACAGCAGGTCACTTCGGTAACTCCCCGTGGATTACGCGGAGTGTGTCTCAAACGGTCTACAGTCGTGAGGTGATGCTTCGGTGTACCTCAGCGACTCATCTGAACTGTAGATGTACTTCGGTACATCGCGTTATCTCACTTGTGGGACTCCAGTTCAGGAACGGCCTTTGTAAGAATTAGAGTTGTGTTTTCACACTATGCTGTCAACACTCTCGAAGTTCAAACTTGTAAGTGCCGGAAACCGCTTATTACTAACCGTTTGAAATGTTTCCTTCTTATGGAAGCTACGGAGCGGAATGATCGTGCTGATTCTTCTCATGCTCACGCCAACATCATCACTAATGGAAGTTCTATTCGAATGCAACACAACAGTCAGAATGATTCTTCATCAAATCAAAGAATCTACAAAGTCAAAGACTTAAAGAACTTCATCAGTATTGATGTCCGACATCAAAGAGCGTGTGAGCATGTTGAAGAATGACGTGGAGACACTGGAGCAGCGAAGCAGACCTGAGGCAAACTTGATGCAGACAACAACATACTATCACTTTCACCACAAAGAACAATGATCAAAGAACAAAGTTAAAGATGACGTCGAAGCATAACTGTTCAAAGATAACTATCTCTCTACACTGGGGAGATTGTTCGAATCAAGGCAATTCCTCTCACAAGAAAGAAGAATGTCAGAAGACGTCAGAGCTACTATTACATCAACGCCTTCACCGTTTACATTCATATATACTTGAGGGGGAGATTGTTGGAATCACTCCTAAACTGTATTTCAAGTATTTATATTTCATATGTAATAGGTAGCTTATTATGGCCTTTATGTTTGTTTAAGGTCTAGCTTATGTAAAAGGCCCATAAGCTTAGGCCCAAGCCCATATAAGAAAGGATGGGAACTAGGAGTGTTGCCCTAGCTTCCCTCCTATAAATACTCTTGTAAACCCTCATTTGAGGGTTGGTTGTTCAAGTTTTCTTTCTTTCACATATGCATACGCATAACCGGTCTTATTATTGTTTGTGTGTGTGTTAGATCTTGTTCAATCGCCTCATCTCCTTTCTATATTACTTGTGTTTGTAAAACTAGTGACCTAACAAAGAGGAATTGACTTCAAACCCAAACAGGGTATAACGTTTGACAAGTCCAAGATTGAATGCTTTAATTGTCAAAGAACTGGACACTTTGCAAGAGAATGCAAGTGATAAGGTTTTAAAAGGTACCATTTTGAGGGGTAATTTTAACCCTTATTTGATCACTTTTGTATCTGTTATTGCTTAATATCGTTCCTTTTCACTTTTTAGGTCTCTTGAAGGCAAAATGCTGGAATGGCACTTATTTGGACGAAAAGGCGCGAATATACGAAGAAAATGGCCAAAGTCAGAATCGAGACACTCAAAGCTGCTGAAAACAGAAGGCGACGGCGTCACTGCTTAACTGCGACGCCGTCGGAGGAATTTGTGACGATTCAGAAGAGAAAATGGATAGTTCTGAAGGACGGCGTCGGGCTTTAAAGGAGTAGACCGTCGCAACTCAGACGGCCTAGATGCGACCCAGACGACGTCAGAAGCTGAAGAGGACGGCGTCACAGACATAAGGTGACGCCGTCGCAAGGTTAACGTGGCCAAGACGAAACCCTAATGATGGCGACACGACGGCGTCACAAAACATAAGGTGACGCCGTCGCATATGTAATATTATATATAGAATCCGAATTTTTCAGTTTTAGAGAGTCTTTTTGGAGTGAAAACCTAAAACCGAACCAAGGGTGTCTTGTACAGTATTTTAGGGTTCCAAACCCTATCTTACATCAAGATAAGTATTTACTTCATCAATTCAATTATGTCTTTGATTATTCGTGTGTATGCTTGCATGTTCTCCATGTCCGGCTAATTTATTTGTGTGTTTGCTTAGGGAGTATGAAACTTAATTATTGAATATTGATTGGTTGTTTCTTATCTTAGTTGATTAATGATCTAGTAATGCGATAGGTCATTCGTTGTGTACTTAATGCTTGATTCATCTTTGTGAACCTTAGAATATAATTACCTGGGTAGTTGTAAGCTAAACCATCCAAAGAGTGCCTTAAAGTAAGAGTTTATTATCCCTAGTGGGTTTTGTAGACGAGACCCTTTGGTAAGTTCAAAGAGTTAGGGAGAAACGCATACCCTACAACTTTAGACACACAACGCAACTAAGAATAAGGACGTGACAACTCAACCATCAATAGGAGATAATTAAGGAGTAGTAAAACCTAAGTAAACACATCTTTAAACTATCATACGAGCACACATTAATTAGACATAGACTACCACCACCTTAGTTTAGATAATTAGATAATAATAGAGTAATCGGTAGAAATACCAAACCCCCCCCCCAAATCCAATACCCGAGATTCGTACCTTTCAATTTCCAAAAAAAACATAAAAAAGATAAAAAATAATCTTCCTCAACCTTAACCTTAGCGTAGTAACTTCTCACTAGCATTCCTATTCCCCTAGAGAATGATATCAATACCCGTGGCTTACCCTAATACTACACTACAACGATTAGGTTCACTGCCTAGGGTGTTGAAAAACTTGCTCGACGAAAAGGAAGTTTCTTTGACCCCGAACGCGCTGCGTAAGCGTATCAAGTTTTTGGCGCCGCTGCCGGGGAATAGAATAGCTAGTTAGTAGTCCACCTCGTTTAGGTTTCTTTGCTTGATCCCTATCAAGTAAATTTTTTTCTCATTTTTAGCTTCCTCTTAGTCTATCCCCCTTCTTCGTGACCTTCGTTCGTAAAAACCATCACTCACCATGATCCGTATCTTCCACCGAAGATTCTTCACTCTACCCGTTCCCAATCCCGAGATTGAGAACGCAATCCCACAAAACCCTTCACCCACTCACCATTTTGGTAATCACCTAGGGCATAATGAGATAAATTGGCAACAACAAAGTCCTTTCTATTACTCAGATTCTGATGAGGAATTTGATTATGGTGAGGCACTTGATAGCGGGGAGGTCATTAATGAAGTTAGTTTTGAAATTGAGGAAGACCCCTCCCAATGTTTTGACCCTAGGTGTAGGATTGAGAAAGATGCCTTTAACATGCAATTCCCTTGCAAAATAGGACTAGAAGGGTTCGATGCTTATTTGAATTCATTCTTACCTTTAAACTTAATATCAAGGGATCTATACAACAAAATCAAGGTCAATGAGTTAACCTAGAAAGGGAACAATGTTGTTGAAGCAGTAATTCATTTGCACGTGTTTGTCGAAAGTTTTGCTTATTTGGTAGAGTTCATGGTCTTAGAAGACTTAGGAGAATTTATAGATAAGGACCTCACTCAAGTAATTTTTGGAAAACCTTTCAAAAAATTGACTAGGTTGAATGAACGAATGATTGATGGTCTAATTACATTCTCTGATGAAGTTGAAGATTTCATCTACCAAATGGCACGCGCTCATCCTAGGTTTAAACATAAGGACATTGAGGCTTGTAATAGAATGACCCCTATTCCATTGCTTAGTGAAAGGGATAGGCAAAGTGGGCTTAGGTACCCATATGAGAAAACTAAGCGGTATTACAAAAAATGCCTTGAATTAGGAGATGATTACAAAAAGAATGAAAGAGCATTGGAATGGCTTAAGTATGAGCACGAGAGCGTGCGTGAAGTCACGTAGGAGTACGACTACGAGTCTAGCTACAAGACTCTTAAATAAAGAAAAGCGCTTCGTGGGAGGCAACCCATGCTTAATTGTTTGCTTGTTAGTGTCATATATCTTTTATTAATTGTTTATCCTCATGTTTAAATTTGTAAAAATGCTTTATTTTGTTTTTAACCTCGTCTTAATTGCATATAAAGGTATTTTACATAAGGGATAAGTGTAGGGAGGATTACACACGTTTTCAAAAGAAACGTAAACATGAGAATAACAATTAACTAAAAGATATGTATGTTTGTTTGTTCGAGTCAAATGCTTGTATCGAGTCATAATGGATGTTTTTGCAGAAAGTTTTCCAGATTCTAAATATGTAAATTTTCCAGAATTTTTTTAGAAAATCGCAGAACAGTTTTTGTCAGGATAACCTGACGGCGTCAGGATTGCAACCTGACGGCGTCAGGAAGGAGTAAAAACATCAGATCACTTTTTCTCGTTTTCTGAGCTACTTATAAATTTTTGGAATTCTCCAGGTCTTAATTTTCTTAGAAATTCTGTAAACATCCATTCCACAAGCATTATATCCTAGTTTAAACCGAGTCTTATATATATTATTACCGCCGATTTTACGCGAAGGTTTCGTTTGTTTTGTTCAAGTGTGCAGGTTTAGTTTGTCAAGAAGAAGTTACACAAGATTGGAAGGAGCTTTTCATGAAATAATTCTTCTTGGAAAGAATTTAACCACCACTTTACACGGATCCTACCAAGCTAATCAGGGGAGTATTAGTTTCTTTCTTTTTTGATTACCTTCTTTTATCATTACTTTGATACTTTCGGGGAACATTGGGGACAATGTTCAGTTTAAGTGTAGGGAGGGAAAATAAAACGGGAACTTTGAAACTATGCTTATCCTTGATTATTTGCTTTGTCCAATTGTGATTGTGTAATAAACCATGAGAAAATGTCGGTTAGGGTAATTTTGGCACCAAATTTACGGTTAGGGTAATTTTGGCACCAAATTTAAAATTTTTCATGACATATAGGAGTGGGCCATTAGTCTTAACAAAAGCGTCTCACGGATAGGAAGTTGCATGACTAGCACAAAAAACCCTTTACCACCCAAATTCCACCAAAAATGTGAGGATCGCCCTTAGATTAGAAGGAATTAAAAGCATTCATCTTCAATGCTTAGAGTGTGAACCGGTAGTATATTAGATTCTAGAACTTGTTTTGTGATGCATTCCGAGATCGCAAGTGAGACTACACTTGTGTAGTCAGGAATAACTAAATGATAAGAGGCATTAGGATAACCCTTGTTTGATACCCGTAATATAATTACTTCTTCCACATCGTTTGAGTAATTTCCCCCACACCCTTTGCGTTGTACTCATCTTT
Organism: Chrysanthemum seticuspe; assembly: GCA_019973895.1. Classification (NCBI taxonomy): domain Eukaryota; kingdom Viridiplantae; phylum Streptophyta; class Magnoliopsida; order Asterales; family Asteraceae; genus Chrysanthemum; species Chrysanthemum seticuspe. The sequence goes on along the minus strand of BPTQ01000007.1, from coordinate 112,947,133 downwards.
AGTACACGATACCCCTAATTAACCCCTCAGAGCCTATCCTTTTCGCGGTTCTCGTGATGTTTCGGTTTTTCCGGAATATCAATGAAGAGCATTGTTTACACCCCACCCCCAAATATACACCCAAATCGCCTTAGCCTACCCCTTATGCACTCACTTTTAGTGCAAATGTTTGTTATCACCTTAAACCCTTAGTTCAATTATCTAGTTGCTTGCATGAGTTGCTAAGTCGAGTCATATCCTTTGTATACAGTTTTGGGACGATTGAGATTCATGGGAAAAGTTAAAGTTTATGATATGACGGGAAGGGAACGTTAAATTCAAATTCCCTTTGTTTGCGTAATAATGTACCCCAAGTGTTTTGATCTTTTCAATTCGGGTCAAATTAGTGTTAGAGTAATAAAAACTCAAGTGTAGTGATGTGCCTATAAATCCCTAACATTTTGATGTTACCGTAGGGGATGGTAGAGTAAAAGTGTATGATTAAAAAAAAAAAAAAAAAAAAAAAAAAAAAAAAAAAAAAAAAAAAAACGGGCTACCATCCTACATCTATCCTTTAAATTTATGTTTGTTTATTTCCGTTACCTAGAGTTTTAGAGTGTCGAGTCTTGGCTTAGCAACGCCATTCTTCGTATGCATTTAACATAGAGATTTTTGACTTGCCACCACTAAATAGCCTATCCCACCAAACCCTTATTTCCCTACCGTAAGCCTAACATTACAACCCTTTAAAAGACCTCTTTGATAGTCTTTCCTATGTGCTTACGCCAAAGCGATGGAGGTTTGATCTATTCTCAAGCCTATGGTAATCTATGTACTAGGACCGGTTAATGAGTGTTTATCTTCCATTTCCAGTTTGTTATATTTCATATATACACCCGAGAGAGATGTGAGTATCCAAACACCCCATGTGAGGTGCTAGTATGTAATTTCCGTGCTTGTTATGACTTTTGCGGGGCTTATATGTGTTGTGGACCGTTTTAAATCAATGCTTCATGACCCCTAACTTATAAATTAATTGGCTAAAAGCACATTTGCTTGAGGACAAGCAAATAACAAGTGTAGGGATATTTGATAAGGTTTTAAAAGGTACCATTTTGAGGGGTCGTTTTAACCCTTATTTGATCACTTTTGTATCCGTTATTGCTTAATATCGTTCCTTTTCACTTTTTAGGTCTCTTGAAGGCAAAATGCTGGAATGGCACTTATTTGGACGAAAAGGCGCGAATATACGAAGAAAATGGCCAAAGTCAGAATCGAGACACTCAAAGCTGCTGAAAACAGAAGGCGACGGCGTCACTGCTTAACTGCGACGCCGTCGGAGGAATTTGTGACGATTCAGAAGAGAAAATGGCTAGTTCTGAAGGACGGCGTCGGGCTTTAAAGGAGTAGACCGTCGCAACTCAGACGGACTAGATGCGACCCAGACGACGTCAGAAGCTGAAGAGGACGGCGTCACAGACATAAGGTGACGCCGTCGCAAGGTTAACGTGGCCAAGACGAAACCTAATGACGGCGACACGACGGCGTCACAAAACATAAGGTGACGCCGTCGCATATGTAATATTATATATAGAATCTGAATTTTTCAGTTTTAGAGAGTCTTTTTGGAGTGAAAACCTAAAACCGAACCAAGGGTGTCTTGTACAGTATTTTAGGGTTCCAAACCCTATCTTACATCAAGATAAGTATTTACTTCATCAATTCAATTATGTCTTTGATTATTTGTGTGTATGCTTGCATGTTCTCCATGTCCGGCTAATTTATTTGTGTGTTTGCTTAGGAAGTATGAAACTTAATTATTGAATATTGATTGGTTGTTTCTTATCTTAGTTGATTAATGATCTAGTAATGCGATAGGTCATTCGTTGTGTACTTAATGCTTGATTCATCTTTGTGAACCTTAGAATATAATTACCTGAGTAGTTGTAAGCTAAACCATCCAAAGAGTGCCTTAAAGTAAGAGTTTATTATCCCTAGTGGGTTTTGTAGACGAGACCTTTTGGTTAGTTCAAAGAGTTAGGGAGAAACGCATACCCTACAACTTTAGACACACAACGCAACTAAGAATAAGGACGTGACAACTCAACCATCAATAGGAGATAATTAAGGAGTAGTAAAACCTAAGTAAACACATCTTTAAACTATCATACGAGCACACATTAATTAGACATAGACTACCACCACCTTAGTTTAGATAATTAGATAATAGTAGAGTAATCGGTAGAAATACCAACCCCCCCCCCCCCCCAAATCCAATACCCGAGATTCGTACCTTTCAATTTCCTAAAAAAACATAAAAAAGATAAAAAATAATCTTCCTCAACCTTAACCTTAGCGTAGTAACTTCTCACTAGCATTCCTATTCCCCTAGAGAACGATATCAATACCCGTGGCTTACCCTAATACTACACTACAACGATTAGGTTCACTGCCTAGGGTGTTGAAAAACTTGCTCGACGAAAAGGAAGTTCCTTTGACCCCGAACGCGCTTCGTAAGCGTATCAGCAAGTTTGCTAAATATCAGGCAAATAGAATGATTGAGAATCCCAAGCTTGAACTGAAGGAAATTCCTATTACAGAAACAAAAGCTTTGGTTGCTCAAGAAAATCTATCATAGGTTGACTGGAGTGCTGAATTTGATGATGAACCAGTAACCTACTCTATGGTCACAGTGGAAGAATTTGATTGGAGCACAGCTTTTGATGAGGAACCCGGATTTGCTGCTTTGGGATCAAGAGATGGTCTTGGAAGCTTTGATTGGAGCATGGAAAGTGAAGAAGAACCTGTTCTGCTCGCTATGGTAGCTACTTCACCAAGTTCACCCACTATCTCTGAGGTATGCTCTAAGTGTAATGATTTTTATCAAAAAGTGTTTAAAGATTATGTAACTGAAAGAGATAATTGTAGAAGGGCTAGGTCTGAGGTAGCTGGTTATCAAATAACTTTAGAGTCAATGGAAGCCAAAATAATAACACATGAAAATAATGAAATGGCTTGGGCTGAAAAATATGAGCAACAGGATTATCAATTAAAATTAAGTGAATGGAAGTTAGGATGTAAGGTTTCTGAAATTGAAAAGCTTACTAAAGAAAGGGATGAACTGTTAGAAAAGTTTGCTAGTTGGGAAGAATCTGGCCTTTCACATGTTAGTTTTGTTGAAAAACATAAAAGAGCACACATTAAAACTGGCCTAGGTTTTGGTATGGATTTTAGCAAAATAGAAGAAAACCCACCTAGTGATAAGGAACAAATTGATTCAGAGGAGATAACCACTAGTGATGATGAACTCATTAGCTCAGAAGAGAACACATCTAGTAATGAGGAATCAATTAGTCTAACACCTCCTGAATTTAAGAAAGACAAGGGTTATCATGCAGTCCCTCATCCCACTGGTAGTTTTCAACCAACTAGGACAGATGTTTCTCGTTTTGGAGTAGACAATTTAGAGTTTAGGAAAAAGCTTACTGTTCAATCAAATTCAGGTCCATCTAGTTCTGAAACCCCAAAAGAAACAGTTGAGAAACCTAAGGATGATAATGTTAAGAGTCAAGCAGTACCTTCAACTCAAAGTACTGCTAAACATTCAGCAGTACAAGAAAAACTTTTCAAAATACTGCTAAACGTTTTTGGGATAATTTTCATAATTCACCAAAAAGTCAGGTTAGGTTTGGTCATAGAACTAAAAGAAGAAATTTTGGGAGTATGGGTCAAAAATTTTGTTTTGTTTGTTATAGTCCTGATCATTTGATTAAGAACTGTGACTTTCACTCAGAGTATCTAAGCAAATTCCCAAAGACCAGATCTACCAACCATAAGCCAAGGGAGAATAAACAAGTTTGGAATCATTCACATAGGGTTAACCACAACAACTTCTCAAAATACTATAGGTACCCTCACCAGAGAAGATCTTTTTCAAAACCACCAGTACCCTCAAGCACTTTTCAAGGTACTGGTAAGCCAAAAGTTTCTCAAGCAGTACCTTCTCAAAGTACTGCTAGATTTTCACCCAATCAAGGTACTGCTAGCACTTTTTGGAATGGAAGCCCTAGGAGATCTAATTACTATCAATCTAGAAGGCATTACACCTCAAAAAGAGTATCTCGATCAAAGAACTCTACACAAAAAGTTAAAACCAGATGGGTTAAGAAAGAAAGTACTGATGGGGAACAAACAATACTTTCAGCAAGTAAGGGTGAAAAAGGGAATTTTGTTGAAAAAGAAAAGGATAATTTTGATTAAAAAGAGAGTTTTGTTGAAAAACCAACACAAGTTTTGGAACAACCAAAGATAATTGATCATGTCTTCAAAGACAGTGGAAATTACATACTTAAAGAATTTAAGTATGTCACTCCACAAGGGGAACACAAGTCAGTAATGGCTTGAGTTCCTAAAATTAACTAACTCTTTCATCTTTTTGCAGGGCAACCCAAAAGAGGAGCTTAAAGATCATTTAATTATTGATAGTGGTTGCTCTGGAAGCATGACAGGAAACACAGAGATTCTGTCAGATTTTAGATCTTATTTTGGAGGAAGAGTTGCATTTGGGAATGATTCTAGTGGAGGTAGAATTACTGGCAAAGGAACCATCAAGGCAGGAAGCATAGATTTTGAGAATGTTCGTTATGTGAAGGAGCTCAAGTTCAACCTTTTGTCAGTCTCTCAGATCTGTGACAAGAAACATCCTGTGTTATTCACTGACACAGAATGTCTTATTCTTTCCCTTGATTTCAAGCTTGTTGATGATAACTTGGTAATACTGAGAGTACCAAGAACCAATGATGTGTACAGTCTGGATATGAAGAGTCTTAACTCTTCTGAAAGAGCAACTTGTTTAGTAGCAAAGGCAATACTTGAAGAAGCACATCAATGGCATAGAAGATTAGGCCATGTGAATTTCAAGAATATCAACAAGTTGGTTAAAGGCAATTTAGTTAGAGGTTTACCTTCCAAAACATACAAGAATGATCATTCATGTTTGGCGTGCAAGAAGGGTAAACAACACAAAGCATCATGCAAGATGATTGAGGAAAGAACAATTAGAGAACCTTTAGAGTTGCTGCACATGGATATGTTTGGACTTGTTTCTGTTGCAAGCTTAAACAAAAGAAGTACTGCTTAGTTGTAACAGATGATCGCAGTAGATTTAGTTGGGTCTTTTTCTTGGGATTTAAAGATGAAACCTTTGATGCTATTCATGATCTTATAATAGCCCTTGAAAACCAATTGAGACTCAAAGTAAGAGGTATTCGATGTGATAATGGGACTGAATTCAAGAACAAGTTTATGGATGAATTTTGTGCCAAGAAAGGAATCAAGAGGGAGTTTAGCATTGCTAGAACTCCACAGCAGAATGGTGTTCCAGAGAGAAAGAACAGAACATTGATAGAAGCAGCCAGAACAATGCTTGCAGATTCTCTATTACCTATTCAATTTTGGGCTGAAGCTGTAAGTACTGCTTGCTATGTGTTGAATACAGTATCAGTCACTAAACCTCATATGGAGACACCTTATGAGTTGCTTATGGGAAACAAACCTAACATACGTTTTATGAAACCTTTTGGATGTCCTCTGACTATTCTCAATACTACTGAATTTCCTTTACCAAAAACCATAAAACTTTCATAAAAAAGGTATTCTTTTAGATGATCTTGGTCCATATAGAAGATTAGTGGGCAAAATTTTGTACTTAACAATGACAAGGCCAAATATCTCCTACATAGTCCAACAACTTAGTCAATTTGTTGCATCACCCAGAGATATACATATGCAGGCTACATTGCATCTCCTAAAGTACCTAAAAGGAACTGTGTTCAAAGGCATGTTTTACCATGTGCAACCACACCTTAAGATAAACTGGTTTCTCTGATTCAGATTGGGCATCATGTCTTATGACAAGGAAGTCCTTAACTGGGTATTGTATCTTTCTGGGTTATTCTCTTGTATCATGGAAAACCAAAAAGCATGCTACAGTGTCAAGGTCTTCCACTGAAGCAGAGTATAGGAGTATGGCATCTACTACTTGTGAACTTTATGGCTAAGCAACTTGCTTAAGGACTTACACATTCGAGTTGTTTCCCTGTTACACTCTTTTGTGACAATAAGTCTGCTCAACAAATAGTTGCAAATACATGCTTTCATGACAGAACAAAACATATGGATATTGATTGTCACTTCACAAGAGACAAGGTACAAGATGGATTTCTGCAGACAACATACATCCCCACTCATTTACAGTTGGCTGATTTGATGACTAAAGCCTTGAGCAAAGTTCAACACTCCTTTATTGTGGACAAGTTGGGTCTTGCAGAGCCTCCAACTTGAGGGGAGGATGAAGACTTATATGTTACTTTGTAAACAATTGTACAAGTCCACAATGTATAAGGACTAAACTTGTTATTTTCCATTCTTAGTTTGTTAGAAACATAATATACTGAATTTAGTTTAAATAGACTTGTAACCTCCTCATTTCAATCAATCACTTTCATAATAAACTTTTACCTTCCGCAATTTCTCACTTATCGATATTACGATTAATTTAACCTAATAACGATGATAATAATATAAAATAATAACAACAATAAGAATAAATGTTGCTTTTTATAAAACTATAATAAAATATATTTACTTATAAACAACAATGTAATTTATAAATTATATTATTTAAATAATTAATTATAATTTAACCCATAAAATTTCTTTATTCGGACTTTTTTTTTACAATAAAGACATGTATACATAAATTGACATATTATACAATGTTATCGTTAGATCATGTTTATCAGCAATTTATCAAAACCCAATTCCTAATTAAAATATTATTTTTTATTCCTTCACATATACAACTAATTTCAATTTTTTAACCATATTATCAACAACCCAACCTAACATATAGTAGTAATAGATACAACAAATCTCTACCTCATGTACATTGCATAGCCTATCATGGAGACATATGGCATATTGGGTCAAGAAAAGGAAGGTCACCAAGTAACTGGTTCGGTGCATTAAATGTCTAACTTTTGTATAAAATTAATATTATATTATATATTTATAATATTTGTGGTTTCAATTAGGGGTGTTATCGGGTCGGGTTGTTGGGTTATCGGGTTTATCGGGTCGGGTTGAGTCGGGTTTTGACCTTTAGAAATATGACCCGCAACCCGACCCGATAAGAAATCGGGTTGTCGGGTTCGGGTCTTATCGGGTTCGGGTTATATCGGGTTGGGTTATCGGGTTATTTCGGGTTTCTTTGTTTGAAGCATCGTATCTGTACTTTTTTGTAAAATTTGTGAAGTCTTTATTAGCATACTAAATGTTGATAATGGAAGTCTCATATTAACACAAGTCTTTGCATCTATTACGCTGTTACTATTTGTATATAAAAAACCATATTAACCTCTTTAGCATCTGCACAAAGTTTAAAAGTTTTGGATTAACTTCCACACATCAGCTTAATCTTAGTTCTTCCAAAGATAGGCACAGCGAGCTTAACCATATTATGTTGATATAAGTACTACATAGTAGTACTACATTATCTTTCTATAAAAATTTACCAACTAAAATATGTCTTTCTTTTTCTGTTTGCTGCGTAGTGCGTACAGTAGCCTTCTAAAAGTTCTTCCTTTTCTTATACAAAAGTACCAGGTAACATGTAGAAACCAACATACTAATGCTAAATGATAAAGTAAAACAATATATATTTACTTAAGCGGAGTATCTATTAACATAACTGTAGAAAAAGAATCTGAGAAAAAATAGTTTGAGTATCATCGGGTCTTATCGAGTTGACCCGATAACCCGCTAAGATAAATAACTTAACCCGAACCCGACCCTATAACAATATCGGGTTCGGGTCAAACAAACCCGATAAGCTTTTCCAACCCGATTAAACCCGACCCTATAAGCCTTATCGGGTTCGGGTCGGGTCAACCCGACCCTATTGACACCCCTAGTTTCAATCGATCGGTGGATGTCATCAATAAACATAGTCTTATATGCAAGTATGTATATAAAAAAAATGTAAAGACAAAACTATATATGGGGCAAAGTATAGATGTTAAGATCCCGATCTTGCTATTTGGATCTTACGATTTTACAATACTAATAAACAAAAACGATCCGGATCCTACGTAGGGTCTTAGCAAACTTAAGATCTTATAAGATCCTGATCTGGAGCATAAGTTCTTAAGATCTAATGCGATACAATCTTATTTTTTTCTGAACCGCAAACTAAAAAACTATAAAATTATGGATTATGTTTTATTTATATAAAAATAAAATGTTAATCTTTTTAAACATTTCATATTCGTAATTTATAACAACATTTTCATAAAACATTCATATAATTTTTGTCTTATAACTTGTAAAATTAAATAATATTACAAAAAATATTAAAAAAAAAATAATATTATAGTAAGATTTTAAGATCGCGATCTAATTTTACGATCACAATCTTGTAAAATCAAAAACGATTCTAACTAGAATCCGGATCTTAAAAACCTTAAGAGCAAACAATTGGTAATACCACAATAAAAAAACTCCTATTATATTATGTAGTTAGATATGTGGTGTCAGTCGATTGGTGGATAGGGCTGAGCAAAGGTCCAGAACCGACCCGAACTGACGTGACCCGAGAACCGAATTTCACAAAAACATGAACCGAACCGAACCGAATCGGTTCGGTTCGGTTCGGTTTTGTGTCGGTTCGGCCCAGTTTACATGCTTTAGGTGCGTGTTTGGTCGGTTTTGGGTCGGACAGAACCGCACCGAAAACCGAAATCCGATAAAACATAGAACCGAAACCGAACCGAAAATGGTCGGTCCGGTTCGGTTCAGTCCGGTTCGGCTCGGTTTTCCAGTTCGGCTCGGTTTTCTCGGTTTTGTGCTCAGCCCTATTGGTGGATGTCACCAAGTATTATACGGAAAGTATGTATATAAAAAGAGAGTTAGGATTGTAAAGACAAAACTAAATATTGGGGAAAACAACACAGTTGGAAACTCCCAATGAATGACGCCAACTTATGTGTCATTTGGGTTCAAATCTATTTCTAGAATCAGATCCTTGCCCATATCTACAACTTGTCTTCTCTGTAATATCTATACACATTTTTTTACAAACATACAAAAACCCAACCACACCCTCTGAGTGTCACACAGCTCACTGCCTACAACTTCCATTTTGAAATTTAAAGCCCAATACCATGGCTAATAACACCAAACTGGAACCATGGCACGACCTTAGCGATAAGGTTGTCATGGTCACAGGAGCCTCGTCCGGGCTCGGACGAGACTTCTGTATAGACCTAGCTAAAGCGGGCTGCCGAATTGTTGCAGCAGCCCGTCGGGTCGACCGACTCGAGTCTTTATGCGATGAGATCAGCCAACTTGGACATACTAAAGATGTTCGAGCTGTGGCTGTGGAGCTCGATGTAAGTGCTAAGGGTCCTGTTATTGAAGCATCGGTTAAAAAAGCGTGGGAGGCTTTTGGACGTATTGATTGCTTGATTAATAATGCGGGTGTTAGAGGTAACAATTAATTTATGTTTTACTATGATTTGAAGTAAGATTTTTATGATATTGTTTTTTAGGCACGCAATCAAAATATAATTTCTTGCTATAAAAGTCATTTCATCAAAGAAAAGTCAGTTCAGAAAATCGCACCCGTCATTGACCAACTAACATTCAAATTTGTACAATGCTTGACTTTAAGCTTTGGCTGAGATCAATTGTAGCAAACTTTTACGCTAAGTGAGTTCTATTTTACTGTAGTATTTTAGAATAAAAGGAAATGAAATGATATTAAAGTGAATCTACTGTGTTATTGAGTTTTTTTTAAGAGATAAGAAATGCTAGAAAAATTTCTAGCATTTTTAACCAAAATTTTTCCGTCCAAGGCGGATATGGATGGAAGCAAAATTGCACTCAAACTATTGAGTATATAATGACTAATATAATACGCAGTATTTATAACTTTATAAGTCTCTTACTTATACTACCAAAAGGCTTGTGTTCTAATGGTATCCCATATTGTGTGAGAAACTCCTCAATTAAATGATTGTGGGTTCAAGTTCTGTTTAGGATATGTGAGATAATTTTGAGGTGTAAACATTGTGAGATAGTTAAACTTGTCATTTAAAAAAATAATAATAATAATAAAAATAAAAATCTCTTACTTATACTCGACTTTTGTGATAAAATTAACATGCTTAAAAAGGCATAAATGTAATTATGTCTATTTTCCTTTCTTATCTTCACAACTCGAGAACAGAACATTTTACCGTATCCTTTCATTTCATTTTTCAACTTGAAAACATGAAATAAAATAAGTAACTTTCTTTCCTTTTCATTTTATTTATTTTCTCTTCTTTACCCATCATTTCTAACTCGAGAATGCAACGTAATATTGAGTCTAGTAAAGGTTATTGAAAATATTCGAAACCAGAAAACAAACTATATGGTACCGATCTTTAAGTTAACCAAATCGATTTTTTAAAAGGTTCGGGTTGGGTAAACGAGCCGATAATATTCACGGTTTTGAGTTTCAGTTTACAGTTATAGCGATGAATGATTAACCGAAAAACCATTTTAGCTTATTCCTCGAGCTAGTTATAACAAAGATGTGTTTTGAGTAGCGTAATTAGTTGTTATCATTGTATTATAACGAGAAATTTAATATCTGCACGTTGCAGCGAGTACATAAATTTTGTTTTGTAGCTACGAAATAATGTGTAACAACAAGATGTTTTGCAAACAAAAATTGTTACCAATAATAAGTCTCAGCTTCTAATCCTTTGGTTCTTCACGGCTCCTCTCAAGAAAGTTCACGTAAGTGGGCCCCCTACTTCTAACATTGTGAAGCTTAATTGTGATGGAGCGTTTAAATTGAACCAAGGTGCTGTTGGTATTGCGGCTCGAAATTGTGAAGGATCTTTGCTTTTATGTCTTGGAGAGAGATGGCGCGCTTCTTCAGCAATTGCTACCGAGGTTATAGCATTGCGTAGTGCATGCAGTCTTGCAATGACGAAAAGGTGGTACAACGCGATCATCGAGTCTGATTCACAGCTTGCTATCTCTCTTGCTTCATCCGAGTCCGACCCTCCTTGGTCACTTGATGCTATTGTTGGTGACATTAAGGATTGGGCATCCCAACTAAATTTGCGTTTCTCTTGGATTCCCCGTACGTGTAATCGCGTTGCACATTCTGTGGCACATGTAGCTTTCAATTCTGTTGCAAATTTTATTTGGGATGTAAACTTTCCTGTAGAAATTACCTCAGCGATGAGGAGTGATCTTGAATAAATTTTCTGGTGTTAGCCTTTTTAGTTTAAAAAAAAAAAAAAAAAAAAGTAAATTAAACAAAAATAATAATAAGTAAAGTGATGTAAATAGTTAAAGTATTGAGTTTGATAAGTCTAAGAGTTAATTTGTTATATAATCACACACATTTCATCTCAAACTACCTTCTTTTTTTTTTTTGAACAGAGAAAACTATATCACATCTCACAAATGGAGGTAATTTGAACACAACAAGTTACATCGAACATAATGGGCAAAATCGAAACCGACTTGCCAAACAAAATACACAAGGTAACAAGTTAAGCCAAAACAAGACATACACCATAATAGCTGTGACAGACTACAGCAACACCATACAAGGGTGAGGGGAATCACCAAGGTGAGCTTTTGGTAGACACAACCATATAAAGATGTAGCTTGACAAAAGTACATAAAGTACATAAAACATACATAGAAGATAAAACTAAGCATCCTTAAAGGAGCCAGACCTAAACCAAACAGATCTAAAGTCGAAACCCAAGGCAGCAGCAAGCCATCGATGACGGACCACAACAGATCTGAGCAGAAGAGACCGGATGGTAACGGATCTGAGCAGAAGACAGTGGTGGCGGCAGCGACTACGGCAGCGGCAAAGATGGGAGATGACAGATCTGTGAGTAAGGCTTTTATTTTGGGAAAAGAAAAGTAAAAAAAAATATAAGAGAAGGAGGTCCGGACGGCCGGTTAAAACCGACTGCCGGAGAAAATGAGATTTATTTTGAAGGGTTGGGTGGATTTGTTTTAGAGAGAGGTTTCAAACTACCCGAATGAAGACCAAATAAAAATAATTAATGGATTCATAAATTGATGGAAAATAGACATGTAACTAATATGTCAGCATGCTACCAGAGTAGTCATAATCACCTAAGCATAACACGCGCGTATAGTTTTTAACACTCCTTATTCTTCTTTATATTTTGGCAGCTGTTGTTTATGAATAGATCATACTATTAGTGCACGATTTTGATGGCTTATACAGTAATTAAGAAGAGGATATGAACCAATGTGAATTTATGTTGTAAACTGCTTTATTGTGTACATGGTATGATAATCAAGGTTGTCAAAATCGCGATCCTGCTTGTAGGATCGTAAGATCCTACGATTCTACACACCAAAAACGATCAGGATTTTTTATAAGATCGTAATCCAGGTAGGATCGCAGCAGGATCGCAGCAGGATCGTAGGATCGCCCGTAGGATCGTAGGATCGTATATGATCGCCTATTATTAGTTTTTTTCCTTTTTTTTTTTTTCTTTTTCTTTTGGTTTATTAACTTATTAAGTATAAGCTCATGTCTTAATGCCCAATGACTAAGAATTTAAAAAAAAAATTATTATTTTGGTGCTGTTAATTAATTGTCTCTTGCAAGATTAATGAGTGTAAAATCATTATGTTTTTATGGACTATTTAGAAATAGTGTAGATGTATCCTTTTGGGTTTATTATGAAAAAAGATTTCGTGCTTTGTAAAATGTCAAAGGTTTGTTTTTGCAGTTAACTATCTACATACTTGACCCGATTTTATTCATATTTTATTTTATGTTACATATAAAAGCATGAATATTCTTATTTGATTTATTTGGTCATCAAGAAAAAAAAAATCAGTAATATTATCAGAATATTCTAATTTAATTTATTTGGTCATCAAAAATAATGTTGCCCTCTATTATAAATTATGTCGTTTCATTTTCAGATACGATCATTTTATCTTTTTGCATTAATCTATATATTGTATCAAAAAATTTACAGAATCACGTGCTAATAAATTAACATTATTTTTTTGCATAAATGTTACTCCCTACGTCTCAAATTATATGTCCACTGTCATATTTCACAAAATTTAATGAAAGTAGGGGCCTTTACAATATTAACCAATAAAAATTAATTCTCACCCACTTACAAGCATTTTGATTGGTTGAAATTGAAAGTGAACATTAATTTTGGGACATCAAAAATTAGCAAAGTGGACTTATATTTTAGGACGGAGGGAGTATCACGAAAAACCTATAATAAAAAAAACATTAAAACAAAAAGTAGGTGCACCGTGTACGTATGTAGTAACTTTGTGCAAGTATGCATTGCAATATAACTAATATTCTACTACGATAGTACTTGAACACATAACTTTTTCTTTTATCATCTATTTAGATTCGTTTATCATATGAAATATTATATAGAAATATAAAACTACAACCCCTATACAAAAATATATATATTTTCATAGGATTTTACGATCTCGATCCGATCTTATGATTACGATCTTGCAAAGCCGAAAACGATCCTAAATAGGATCCTGACAACCTTGATGATAATTACATAGTCAGAGAGCAGCCCTGAATGGAGCTTGATGTAGAGTATATGTAATGCATTAAAATTGCACCTGAGTGGTACATCATTGGAGCAATATTGAAAGAGCTACATTGGATTAAGTACTAGAGGTGGCAAAATGGGTGGGGCGGGCGGGCACGGGCACGGGCACGGGCTAAAATGGGCACGGGCTTAAACGGGCACGGGCTAAATGGGAACGGGCACATGTTATACAAATTGCTTAATAAAAGACCCAAAACGACGAAATAAATTCCTTAAACGTAATATCTTATTTATATTAAAAAACTTAAATATATTATATATAAAAAAAATTCTTTAAATCGATCGTAATGTTCTACAATTTAGAAAAAGAAATGTGTCCGTTAGTGCCATTTAAGCTTTCAATGGGCTATATGTGCCCATTTTAAAAAAGGATGGGGCTAAATGTGCCCAAAACTTTTAATCCGATTAACCCCCACCACCGCACATTTCATTTCTCCTGTATCCCAAAATAATTGCCTACTAACAATAAAACATACTTGCAATTTAAAAAAAAAAAAAAAAGAAAAAAAGAAAAATGATTTTGACAAAGGTATACATTTGACCCTCTCGCCAATAACTATATAACTACGAGTACCCGGCCCTAAATGCACATCGAGACATCCCTAGATACTTTTTTTTGGATTATCTGGGTTTCCGACTCGACATTGCGAGCCGACTAGTCCCAGGGCGACTACTGATCGCGTATGACCCCCCGGCACTTATACAGGTCGGGCGCGGACTAACCATGATTGTGTAAATACCCCCGGCACCCATATGGGTCGGGCGCGGACTAACCATGATTGCGTAAATACCCCCGGCACCCATATGGGTCGGTCGCGGACTAGATACGTACCCCGACAATGGTCACTAAACCACTCCGCGGATAGTAGATACGTCTGAAGGAGAACGCAACCGCGCCCAACATTAAAGGTAGGGAATCTCGCTCAGGCTTGGCGTACCACAGCCTGCAGTCCCCAAAAAGGGAAAGCGGGACAACTCCCGCCCAAAAACATCGCTGTCACAGCAACGGGACAAGCTCTGGAGTTGACCTACGTCACTCCCCACTCACAAACTGCCGCTCTCATGGCTCGTGACCTTGAGAACACGACAGAAAGGTCAACCATATAAATAAAGGCCTCACCACTATTCAAACGGTAACATTTACACACTCTCTCTCTAGAACTGACTTTGTCTCTCTAAAACTACCACTTACTCTCACGCCGGAGGTTGACCGCGGAACCCTGTTCCGCGGTGAGACTAACGGTGTTGGTTTTCTTAGCAGCTTGCAATCAAGGATTATACTTAATACAAGATCTATTTCCTGGGGAGTTAGCTTACACTAATCTTCATCAGGGGAGCGCCCAGAATTGTATTAACAAGTTGGCGCCATCCGTGGGACCAGTGACATAACTGCGTTTCCAAAGAAAAAAAAAACTCTAATGAGCAACTTGGCAGAAAATCCTTCCCCGTCCCCTGAACCATCCACGGTCAGAAACACGGGTGGGAAGGAAAAAGTGCAAGACACAGAACAATACCGCCCTAATGCCGCGACAGACGCGTCAATAAAGGAGTTCTGCGAAAGGCACTACCATCAGATCTTGCCCTTCCTGGCAGAAAAGGTCCATCAGGAAAAACTGGACCGGGTCAAAACCCGTCTGGATTTCGATGATGAGACTAGAAATGAGAGATCTCGAGAACACGCCCGGAACACTCGCTCAGAATCTGAAAGAAAACGGGCACCTAAAAGGAGGCGCGAGGCCAGTCCTAGTGCCAGGTCAGACCCTTCGGAATATTCCAAGTCACGGAGTGTCTTCTCAAGACTCAGCAGTCGAGACGATGAGTGTTCTAGAGAAACGAGTCATGCAGAAACCAAGAGACCACGACCATATGTATTCTCAAGGTTGGAAAAAGAGCGTCCGCACGTGACCACGAGACTTGGTAACCAAAAGCAAATTGTGTTATCCAGGCTCCAGTCAAAGGTGTCTTCCCGCAGACAACGTAAAAGAGAAGCCGAGAAGCAAAGGAAACGGGACACGGCTGAAAAGGATTTGGTCGATAGGCACCAACGAAGCCGAAGCGTGACCCACGGCAGCGCTTCTCACTCGAAGTCTGGTAGGGGGAAACATATCACTCATGCCGCAGCAGAACGAGGGAAGTGTCTCCTCCAGAAAGTGAAGAAAGCACGGGAGGACATGGGAAGTCCACCCCAAAGAGCAAAGGAGGAAGGGAATCCGACGAACTCTATTCCCCATATGACGTGGCCGACACGGATCCCTTCACCCGCCGTATACGGAACTTCGAGTTCCCAAAAAGAACGAGAATGCCAGCTCACATCAGAACATACGACGGGCCAGGAGATCCGGAAGATCATCTGAAGATCTTCCAGACCGCGGCCAAAGTGGAAAGATGGGCCATGCCCACATGGTGCCACATGTTCAACTCCACGCTAATAGGGCACGCCCGCGTCTGGTTTGATGAGCTGCGTCCGGAGAGCATTGACAGCTTTGAAGAATTGAGATCCAGTTTTCTCTCGTACTTCCTCCAGCAGAAGTGGTATACGAAAGACCCTGTTGAATTACACCACATAAAACAGCGGGAAGGGGATACCACGGAAGCATTTGTGATTCGCTTCAAAACAGAGAGCATGCATGTGAAGGGAGCCCCAGAGTGCATGAGAGTGTCAGGCTTTATGCATGGGATAACAAACCCGGAACTAATCAGAAGGCTCAACGACAACATTCCTCAGACGCATGATGAAATGTGGAAGGTAGTAAAGGCGTTCCTCAGAGGTGAGTTGGCCGCGGCCAACCAGTCAAAGAAGAAGCACTCCCAGTGGAAGAACCAGGATGGAGGACAGAAAAACATCCAGATCTTCGAACGAAAGGGGGAGTTCAAGACCCGCTCGAGGCCGGAGAGGAAGAGGGGAGATAGGTTCACCCCCCTCACAAAGACACCGAAGGAAATCCTAGCCATGGATACGGTCAAATTCACAGTCCCTCCGCCAATGTCCAGCCCGGTCGAATCTAGGAATAAAGACAAGTACTGTGACTTCCACAGAGAAAAGGGGCACAACACGGACGAATGCTATCAGTTGAAAAAACAGATAGAAGAGGCAGTCAGGTCTGGACAGCTCGCACATCTGGTCAAAGAAATCAAGAACGGAGTACAAAAGAATGGTGGTCCCAAAGGTGGAAAAAAGGATACCGCGGCCAAGGACAAAGCTCACACCATATACATGGTCCACACTTGGCAACGGTCGGTCAAACCCAAGCGGGGTCCGGACGCGGTCCTGAACATGGAAATATCTTTTCCCCCCATATCCGGAGATGACTGGGACGACCACCCGCTGGTGATCAAGGCGGATGTAGAAGGGTGCACAATTCATAGAATGTACGTGGATAACGGAAGCGCTTCAGAAGTTCTATACGAACATTGCTTCAACAAGCTAAGCCAGACATCCGCAAAAGACTAATTCCCGCTTCATCACCACTACTGGGTTTCAGTGGAGAGCTCTCGTGGCCGTTAGGGCAGATTCTCTTGGAAGTGACATTGGGAGACGAGGAGAAGCCAGCTAGTGCTTGGATGAACTTCATGGTAGTACGATCTCCTTCTCCTTACAACGGGATAATTGGACGTCCGGGGATTAGGCTATTAAGAATAGTGCCATCCACGGCGCATGGGATGCTGAAATTTCCTACCTGTGACGGAGTCGTGACTTTACACAGTGACAAGGTAGTCCCGGTGGAATGCAGAATGGTTGCGGAACCAGAACCCTATCATACAACCACAGAGGCAGAAGTGAAGGACAGAGTCGCGGTAGCGATCAACCCCAGATTCCCCGACCAAACGGTCACCATTGGGGGGGGGGGGGGGGGGGTTAAGCGAGAAAGGGAAGAAGAGCCTTTGCGATCTACTCAAGAATAACCTGGACATCTTTGCTTGGGAACCCTCTGACATGACCGGAGTTCCGCGGACAATCGCGGAACACAGGCTGAATGTCAGGGAGGGTTACGACCCGGTACGACAAAAAAAGAGAGGGCAGGCCCCAGAAAGAAACAAAGCCATCAATGAAGATGTTACCAAGTTAGTTGCAGTAGGAATCATGAAAGAAGTGCACTACCACGATTGGTTGTCTAACCCCGTCCTCGACAAAAAGAGCGACGGAAGCTGGAGAATGTGTGTAGACTTCAAAGATCTGAACAAAGCCTGTCCAAAAGACTGCTATCCCCTGCCGGAGATCGACTGGAAGGTCGAATCCCTCTGCGGATATCCATTTAAATGCTTCCTTGACGCATACAAAGGGTATCACCAAATACAAATGGCAGCCGGGGACGAGGAGAAAACAGCATTCCACACAAACCAAGGCATCTTCTGCTACACCAAAATGCCTTTCGGTCTGAAGAATGTTGGCGCCACATACCAAAGGCTCGTGGACAGAGCGTTTGAGAAACAGATTGGAAGAAATTTGGAAGTGTACGTGGACGATCTAGTCATCAAGAGCCACTCAGAAGAAGAAGTACTTAGAGATATGAGGGAAACCTTCACGACCCTAAGGAATATCAACATGAAACTTAACCCCAAAAAATGCACATTTGGAGCGGAACAGGGGATGTTTCTGGGTCATGTGGTGAGCAAGGAGGGCATCAGAGCATGCCCAGACAAATCTGCGGCCGTAGCCACCCTCAAGTCCCCGACAACCAAGAAGGAAGTGCAATCTTTGAATGGGAAATTAGCCAGTCTCAGTCGCTTCATGTCCAAGTCAGCGGAAAGGTCCCTCCCGTTCTTTAAGACACTGAATAAATGCATTAAAAAGAGCGACTTTTACTGGACAACGGAGGCAGAGCAAGCGTTCAAAGAAATGAAGCAGCACATTGCCAACCTGCCAATGGTCATCGCTCCACAGCCAAAGGAGGAGTTGATCATGTACTTGGCCGCGTCCCAAGAAGCTGTGAGTGCGGTTTTGTTAGCACAGAGGGAGTCATGGCAACAGCCAGTGTACTTCGTTAGCCGCGCCCTAAAGTGTCCGGAGATGAATTACACTCCAATTGAGAAGCTTGTCCTAGCGCTAGTATATGCATCCCGCAGGTTACGTCGATACTTCCAAGCACATCCAGTGGCGGTCATCACGGACCAACCACTGAAGCAAGTCTTGACCAAGACAGAAAAGAGTGGAAGAATGGCCGGATGGGCAATAGAGCTGGACGAACATGACATTACCTTTCGACCCCGAACAGTCATAAAAGGGCAAGTGCTAGCGGACTTCATTGCTGAGATTCCAGAGGAAGAAACTCCTGACAAGGAAAAAGACAAGCACCAATACTCGGAGCCGTGGAAACTATTCACGGACGGATCTTCATGCACGGAAGGATCCGGAGCAGGCTTAATCCTAACAAACCCAAAGGGACAGGAGTTCACATACGCCCTGCGTTTTGAATTTGAGGCATCCAACAACGAAGCTGAGTACGAGGCACTAATCGCAGGAGTGAGGATTGCCGAACAAATGCGGGTAAAGGACTTATCAGCAAATGTTGATTCCCGCCTCGTGGCGAATCAGTTAAACAGAGCATATGAGGCGAAGGAGGAAAGCATGGCGCGCTACCTGGCAAAGGCCAAAGCGCTGATTGAATGGTTCCGGACGTTGATACGCTTACACAACGCGTTCGGGGTCAAAGGAACTTCCTTTTCGTCGAGCAAGTTTTTCAACACCCTAGGCAGTGAACCTAATCGTTGTAGTGTAGTATTAGGGTAAGCCACGGGAATTGATATCGTTCTCTAGGGGAATAGCAATGCTAGTGAGAAGTTACTACGCTAAGGTTGGGGTTGAGGAAGATTATTTTTTATCTTTTTATGTTTTTTAGAAAAGGAAAAGTACGAATCTCGGGGTTTGGATTTGGGGGGTTGGTATTTCTACCGATTACTCTACAAAACCCACAAGGGATGATAAACTCTAACTCTAAGGCCTCTTTGGATAGTTTAGCTTACAACAACTCAATGTGCTATAACCGGTTCACAAAGATTAATCAAGCATTAAGTACACAACGAATGACCTATCGCATTACTAGATCATTAATCAACTAAGATAAGAAACAACCAATCAATATTCAATTAGTCGGACATGGAGAACATGCAAGCATACACACAAATAATTGAAGACATAATTAAATTAATGAAGTAAACAACTTATCTTGGTGTAAGATAGGGTTTAGAACCCTAAAATACGACCTTGGTTCGGTTTAGGTTTTACTCCAAAAGTTCACCTAAAAGACTACTCTCTAAAACTGAAAAATTCGGATTCTATATATAAGATTACATGTGCGACGGCGTCACCTTATGATTTGTGACGCCGTCGTGTCGCCGTCATTAGGGTTTCGTGTTGGCCAAGTTAATCTTGCGACGGCGTCACCTTATGCTTGTGACGCCGTCCTCTTTAGCTTCTGACACCGTCTGAATTGAATCTAGGCCTTCTGAGTAGCGACGACCTACTCTTTTAAAGCCCGACGTCGTCACTTGAAAATAGGGTTTTTGGCTTCTGTATCGTCACAAGAATCCTCCGACGGCGTCGCAGATAAGCAGTGACGCCGTCCCCTTGTAATTTAGCAGCATGAGTGTCTCGATTCTTGACTTTGGCCATTTTCTTCATATATCCGCGCCTTTTCGTCCAAATAAGTACCATTACAGCAGTTTGCCTTCAAGAGACCTAAAAAGTGAAAAGGAACGATATTAAGCAATAACGGATACAAACGTGATCAAATAAGGGCTTAAACGACCCCTCAAAAAGGTACATTTTAAAACCTTATCAAATATCCCTACAGTTGGTATTTGCTTGTCCTCAAGCAAATGTGCTTTTAGCCAATTAATTTATAAGTTAAGGGTCATGAAGCATTGGTTTAAAACAGTCCACAACACATATAAGCCCCGCAAAAGTCATAACAAGCACGGAAATTACATACTAGCACCTCACATGGGGTGTTTGGATACTCACATCTCTCGGGTGTATATGAAATATAGCAAATTGGAAATGGAAGATAAACACTCATTAACCGGTCCTAGTACATAGATTACCATAGGCTTGAGAATAGATCAAACCTCCATTGCTTTGGCGTAAGCACCTAGGAAAGACTATCAAAGAGGTCTTTAAAGGGTTGTAACGTTAGGCATAGGGTAGGGAAACAAAGGGTTTGGTGGGATAGGCTATTTAGTGGTGGCAAGTCAAAAATCTCTATGTTAAATGCATACGAAGAATGGCATTGCTAAGCCAAGACTCGACACTCTAAACTCTAGATAACTGAAATAAACAAACATAAATTTAAAGATAGATGTAGAATGGTAGCCCGTTTTTTTTTTTTTTTTTTTTTTTCATACACTTTTACTCTACCATCCTCTACGGTAACATCAAAATGATAGGGATTTATAGCACATCCCTACACTTGAGTTTTTATTACTCTAACACTAATATGACTCGATTTGAAAATATCAAAACACTTGGAGTACGTTATTACGCAAATAAGGGAATTGGCGTTCCCTTTTAGTCATTTAAAACTTTAACTTTTCCCATGAGTCCCAATCATCCCAAAACTGTATACAAAGGATATGACTCGACTTAGCAACTCATGCAAGCAACCAGATAATTGAACTAAGAGTTTAGGGTGATAACAATAATGCACTAAAAGTGAGTCCATACAAGGTAGGCTAAGGCGATTTGGGCGACATTTGTGGGTGGGGTGTAAACAATGCTCTTCATTGATATTTCTGGAAAACCGAAACATCACGAGAACCGCGAAAGGGATAGGCTCTGAGGGGTTAACTAGGGGTATCGTGTACTAAAGATGAGTACAACGCAAAGGTGTGGGGGAATTACTCAACCGATGTGGAAGAAGTAATTATATTACGGGTATCAAACAAGGGTTATCCTAATGCCTCTTATCATTTAGTTATTCCTAACTACACAAGTGTAGTCTTACTAGTGATCTCGGAATGCATCACAAAACAAGTTCTAGAATCTAATATACTACCGGTTCACACTCTAAGCATTAAAGATGAATGCTTTAATTCCTACTAATCTAAAGGCGATCCTCACATTTTTTGTGGAATTTAAGTGGTAAAGGGTTTTGTGCTAGTCATATAACTTCCTATCCGTGAGACGCTTTTGTTAAGACTAATGGCCCACTCCTATATATCATGAAAAATTTTAAATTTGGTGCAAAAATTACCCTAACCGACATTTTCTCATGGTTTATTACAAAAGTGCAATTGGACAAACCAAATAATCAAGGATAAGCATAGTTTCAAAGTTCCCGTTTTATTTTCCCTCCCTACACTTAAACTGAACATTGTCCCCAATGTTCCCCGAAAGTATCAAAGTTATGATAAAAGAAGGTAATTAAAAACGAAAGAAACTAGTACTCCCCTGATTAGCTCGGTAGGATCCGTGTGTGAAGTAGTGGTTAAATTCTTTCCAAGAAGAATGTATGCGTGAAAAACTCCTCCAACTTTATGTATCTTCTTCTTGATAAACAAAACCTGCACACTTGAAGAAAACAAACGAAACATTCGCGTAAAATCGGCGGTAATAATATATAAGACTCGATTTAAACTAGGATATAATGCTTGTGGAATGGATGTTTACAGAATTTCTAAGAAAATTAAGACCTGAAAAATTCCAAAAAATTTTAAGTAGCTCAGAAAACGAGAAAAAGTAATCTGATGTTTTTATTCCTTCCTGACGCCGCCAGGTTGCAATCCTGACGCCGTCAGGTTATCCTGACAAAAACTGGTCTGCGATTTTCTGGAAAAAATTCTGGAAAATTTACATCTTTAGAATCTGGAGAAATTTCCTGCAAAACATCCATTATGACTCGATACAAGCATTTGACTCGAACAAAAACACATGGATATCTTTTAAATAATTGTAATTCTCATGTTTACGTTTCTTTTGAAAACGTGTGTAATCCTCCCTACACTTATCCCTTATGTAAAATACCTTTATATGTAATTAAGACGAGGTTAAAGACAAAATAAAGCATTTTTACAAATTTAAACATGAGAATTAACAATCAATAAAAGATATACGACACACAAATAAAAAAGAAAAGGAAAAACACATGGGTTGACTCCCAAGAAGCGCTAGTTTTTGTTCGAGTCACGAGCCTGACTCTACCCTTATTTAACAGATAAAGGGGAATTTTTCCCTACACTTAAGTTTAAGTGCGGGTGATAGTAGCGATACATACCCTTAGGGTGGAAATTTGCTACGTGAGGAGAGGGTGATGGGTGATTTATATGCTCAAAGGAGTGTGCTCCATTCATTATAACCTTACCTAAGTCTATTGGTGTAGCGGGTGAATCAAATCTCCCTCCTAAAAATGGATCATCTTCTATCAACTTCAAAAGATTCTTAGTTAAGGATCCATCTTGACCTAACAAACCCGGTTTAAACCCATAATGTTTCTTGTTATCAACCATGAATGGGTGATATAATTGTGTAAGGTCATGGGTTACTCCTACATTAGCTTCCACTCCACATGGCTTAGAGTCTACCACCTTTATCAAGCAACTACCCGGATCATTTATTTTGATGGGTGGATTGGGGTCTAATTCAATTCTAAGATTCACATCTAAAGACGGACAATTGGGCAAGGTTTTTGGTTGAGGCTCCGTTTTATCCAAATTAGGACCTTCCCTAGGACTAAGAGAGAGGTCATGACAACAAGCATCTAAACCTACATTCTCTAGTGGCATTTGGTCCAAAGGTTCTATATCAATCGGGGTTCATATAGTCTCTTCTACTTCTTCCGGGTAAGTTATAGGCGATGCGTGCTCTTCAAGTGATGGTAGAGCTTGTGGGCTTGGAGTTTCCACCTCATTCTCCATTATATCTAGATCTCCTAAATGTTCATCATGTGTTTTAGTATGATCTGACCCAAATACACTCCTAAGCATCTCAAATCCTTCTTTGGCCATTTCAAATTCTTGGTCCGATTCATAAGAATTGTTCTCAAAAACTTGACCACTATGTTCTACTTGCCTAAAGGATTCCTCACGTGTGTCATATGTTTTGAAATCTATCCCACACATGCAACTAAGTATTTTAGCTTCAACCATCTCACAATCTTGTTCGGGTTTAGGTTCCATGTTCTTAAAAACTAGGTCTTTTTGATCATGGTGCCTAAGATCATTCAATTGATGGTTTATGCATAGGAGGCTTTTATGAAAAATTCTTCACATGGTTTCGCTAAAAGGAGTTGATCCTGACAACGATCGTTGAATAGAAGCCACACAAACACAAAATATATCAAATCCATCCAACCTTACACCCGTCTCCTTTTGGATATCACTAAGTTCACTCACAAATTCATTAGAACAATAAAAACCAAACCAACTTGCGAAATTCAATTGTTCCTCATTTGTTAATGATTCAAATGCTACTTCACTTGCCATAGTGACAAATGAAAATGGTTTTACGAACACAAACACAAATTAGGGGGATAGACTAAAAGAAAGCTAAAAATGAGAAAAAAGTTTACTTGATAGGAATCAAGCAAAGAAACCTAAACGAGGTGGACTACTAACTAGCTATTCTATTCCCCGGCAGCGGCACCAAAAACTTGATACGCTTACACAGCGCGTTCGGGGTCAAAGGAACTTCCTTTTCGTCGAGCAAGTTTTTCAACACCCTAGGCAGTGAACCTAATCGTTGTAGTGTAGTATTAGGGTAAGCCACGGGAATTGATATCGTTCTCTAGGGGAATAGGAATGCTAGTGAGAAGTTACTACGCTAAGGTTGGGGTTGAGGAAGATTATTTTTTTATCTTTTTATGTTTTTTAGAAAAGGAAAAGTACGAATCTCGGGGTTTGGATTTGGGGGGTTGGTATTTCTACCGATTACTCTACTATTATCTAATTATCTAAACTAAGGTGGTGGTAGTCTATGTCTAATTATTGCGTGCTCGTATGATAGTTTAAAGATGTGTTTACTTAGGTTTTACTACTCCTTATTTATCTTCTATTGGTGGTTGAATTGTCACGTCCTTATTCCTAATTGCGTTGTGTGTCTAAAGTTGCAGGGTATGCGTTTCTCCCTACTCTTTGAAGTTACCAAAGGGTCTCGTCTACAAAACCCACAAGGGATGATAAACTCTAACTCTAAGGCCTCTTCGGATAGTTTAGCTTACAACAACTCAAGGTGTTATAACCTAAGGTTCACAAAGATTAATCAAGCATTAAGTACACAACGAATGACCTATCGCATTACTAGATCATTAATCAACTAAGATAAAAAACAACCAATCAATATTCAATAACTAAGTTTCATATTCCCTAAGCAAACACACAAGTAAATTAGCCGGACATGGAGAACATGCAAGCATACACACAAATAATTGAAGACATAATTAAATTAATGAAGTAAACAACTTATCTTGGTGTAAGATAGGGTTTAGAACCCTAAAATACGACCTTGGTTCGGTTTAGGTTTTACTCCAAAAGTTCACCTAAAAGACTACTCTCTAAAACTGAAAAATTCGGATTCTATATATAAGATTACATGTGCGACGGCGTCACCTTATGATTTGTGACGCCGTCGTGTCGCCGTCATTAGGGTTTTGTCTTGGCCAAGTTAATCTTGCGACGGCGTCACCTTATGCTTGTGACGCCGTCCTCTTTAGCTTCTGACACCGTCTGGATTGAATCTAGGCCGTCTGAGTAGCGACGGCCTACTCTTTTAAAGCCCGACGTCGTCACTTGAAAATAGGGTTTTTGGCTTCTGTATCGTCACAAAAATCCTCCGACGGCGTCGCAGATAAGCAGTGACGCCGTCCCCTTGTAATTTAGCAGCATGAGTGTCTCGATTCTTGACTTTGGCCATTTTCTTCATATATCCGCGCCTTTTCGTCCAAATAAGTACCATTACAGCAGTTTGCCTTCAAGAGACCTAAAAAGTGAAAAGGAACGATATTAAGCAATAACGGATACAAAAGTGATCAAATAAGGGCTTAAACAACCCCTCAAAAAGGTACATTTTAAAACCTTATCAGACGCTCTCCATCAGACAGATTCCCCGGAGCCAAAACAAACAAGCATACGCTCTAAGCAAGATTACATCCACCAGCTTCGCCCACCTGACAAAACAGGTCCTTGTGGAAGTCTTAAAAGAGAAATCCATCGAAGAAAAAAAGGTACTGGCAATCGTGGAGGAAGATGGGGATACGTGGATGACACCCCTGATCGAATATCTGAGGGATGAAATACTACCGGCGGATGACAACAAGGCTAGAAAACTACGGATCAAGGCAAGGCAGTACACGTTGAAAGACGGAATCCTATTCCGGAAATCTTTCCTCGAACCGTGGCTCCGATGTGTAGGCCCCACCCAAGCCAACTACGTGCTACGAGAGATCCATGAAGGGTCGTGTAGCATGCACTCAGGCCCAAGGGCGGTATTGGCCAAAGCAATTCGGTCCGGGTATTATTGGCCGACTATGTACAAGGACGCTCGTGAGCTAATACAGAAGTGTGAAGATTGCCAAGTCCACCGCCCGGTACCAAAGAATCCGCAGCAAAATCTGACCCCAATCACTTCTCCTTGGCCTTTCTACAAGTGGGTTATAGACATCTGCGGACCTTTCCCAGAAGGACCCGGCAAGGTGAAGTTTATGATTGTAGCGATAGACTACTTCACCAAATGGATCGAAGCTAAACCATTAGCCTCCATCACAGGAAGACAAGTGAAGAAGTTCGTTTGGGACAACATAGTCTGTAGATTCGGTTTGCCAGGAGAGATAGTGTCGGACAACGGAAAGCAGTTCCGCGACAACCCATTTAAGGATTGGTGCCAGAAGCTCAACATCAAACAACGGTTTGCTTCGGTCAAACATCCGCAGGCAAATGGGCTGGTAGAAAGCGCGAACAAAAGTCTGGGAGAAGGCATCAAAGCAAGGCTGGAGAAAGGAAGCAAAGACTGGGTGGAAGAAGTGCCACATGTACTCTGGGCACACAGAACCATGATCAAAACGAGCAACGAGGAAACCCCATTTTCTCTTACATATGGCACCGAGGCAGTTATCCCAGTTGAGATTGGAATGCCAAGTCTCCGATGTACAGCCGTGAACCAAATCTCCAACGACCAGAAGCTTCGCCTAAATTTGGACATCCTGGAAGAAAAAAGAGAAGCCGCTGCCATTGAAGAAGCGCGTAGCAAAGCAAGGATGGAAGGGTACTATAATGCCAAAGTACGAAGCACGGCCTTCAGACCCGGAGAATTTGTCTACCGCAGCAATGAAGCTAGTAGAGCGGAGGACACTGGAAAGCTTGGCCCGACATGGGAAGGGCCATATGAAGTGATGGAAGCAATAGGGAATGGAACGTACAAGCTCAGAGGCGCGGATGGGGAGATACTCCCAAGAACATGGAACATTCGTAACTTGAAGAAATGTTACATCTAAGTGTAAATAGGTTTTCCCCGTCTTTTGTAAGTTGATCACGGATCAGGTCCGGACAGCAGGGGAACTTTAAATTTTCACGTTTTTCATTTCTATTGTAATATTTTCTAATTAGCAATGAAACGTAGATGCCTGGCCCGCTCTACAAATTTTCCAAAACAAAGATTCAATCACATTTTTTACTTTTGCATATTTCGCATATTTCTCACATCCGCGACAAACAGTGTTGCACATAAAGGACGAGCAACCTCAAAATTGACTCAGGCATATAAGTGGTATTGCAAGCCCATTGACCATTCTTTATTACCCCCGGACTCCCAAAGTACGGCCAAGGGTACAACTCAAAGCCCAGAACAACTAACTCTGGCAAACAAGTAAAAAAAAATATGTGTACGACCAAGTCAAATATTTCCATCAAGTACGCAAGATCGTTTACAAGTACACGGGGGCATACCCCCGGCTTACAAAAAAAAGGCGTCGCGGCAACCACGACCCTAACAAAACTAACAAAGTTGTAAAGCTTCACAATAGATTGAAGAGGCGGCATAGTCTAAATGCCGCCCATAAAAGGACTACCTCAAACATTCCCAGCACGATCAAGTATACTCGTATCGAACATGTCATCATGGGTGGACTTTTCCTCTTCCTCTTTCTCATCCTCCCCGGTTGGGCCAGTAATCGCGGCAGAAGGGGTCGGACCAGAGGGAGCAATCACCATGGAAGGCTCCCCGGTGGAGGTAACCTGGTGCTCAACCTCGGAAACAATAAGCTCAGGGTTCCAGAAATCAAACTTCTTACCATATGCCCGATTCTTCCTCTCCTTATACGCGGCAATAGCACGCGGACGCCTGGTAATGGTTTGGAGTAGGGAACTGGGAAGTGCGGCCTCTTCCGCCGACGGAGCATTAAACACGAATTCCCCCGAACCACTGGGACGCTCCTCCTGCAACACCAGTTGGGACATAAGGAACTCCAAGGAAGAGTCCTTGCACGCCTCCAAGGAGTCCAGAGAGGGGAAAGGAACATCGCTAAGGCGAATAACAGCCTCGCGGTAAACCTCTTTCGCCCGCGGATTGTAAGCCTTGATCTGCTCCAACTTTAAACCCTTGGAACCATGGACAATGCCCGCTTCTAAACCCTGCCTTAGGCCCTCAGCAATGGCCTTACTTATGCAATCTCCCAACCGCGTCTGCAATTCATCCGATTGTTTAAACGCTATCCATGCTCTACGAAAACCATGCCCAATCACCCACCGTTTACCTTCAATGGCAAGAAGAGGCTCGGAAATAAGTCCTCATCAAAATCGCGGTTCAGTCCCGCCAACCTCTGATCTAACTGAGCGAGTTGACCATCATACTCGCTGCGGACTCTCTCTTCACACTCTTTCAACTTTTCCTCCAGCAAACCTGCACCCTTAACCTGCACCTTCAACTCATCACACACAGCAGTCAACCCGGCAACCTTACCCTTCAACTCGGCATTCTCAACAGTCAAATTAGCCAGTTGTTTATCCTTAGAAGCAATCATGCCCTCCAATTGCGCTATGCGCTCCCGCAACCTCTTCACCTCCCCAGACTCGGATTCGAGCAAACCAACACGCTCGCGGAGCCCCTTAGCCTCCACAACCTCGGCTTCCAACTCCTGAACCCTACCCTTCAAAGCCTCAACCTTTCTATCCCTCCTTTCGAGCCTCTTGTTCAGCTTGTTGGTCTGGTTTAGTTCAAACTCCAGCCGCAAGCGCACTTCGGAAGACATGCAAGTCTGCTGCATGGTCATAGTGTTATACTGCTCCAGCAAGTCTGTATGTGGCATGTTACGCAGTGTAGACAGATAGCCGGGAGTGGCAAGATTATCCAGCATACTCCGACAAACCCAACCGTCGTTCATGCGGAAATCATTGGTGGGGAGCCACTTGGGGACATATATATTCTTGGCTTCCGCCATCTCCACAGATAGAGACTCATAAAAGTCATCATCTGAGGCCGCAGGACGATGACCAGAGTGGTCCTGCGGCGGAGACTCAGCCCGGGAAACACTCTCCTGCTGCAATGGTGGTGGCTGGGATGGACCAGACATCTCAACATCCAAATTATCTTGAGGGGCGCTAGTAGATGTCTTTGAAGTCGCATCCGGATCTGACTGCGGATGCGGGGTGGCCTCGGAAGAAGCAACAGTCGTATCTAGTGGCCGGGGCTCGGAGTCGGATTCATCACGAAGCTCCATAACGGGAGTAGGTCCCGCAGCAGCATCACCTACATAACCAAGAAACACTGGAGTTATTCCCCCAATAACACTGGAGTTATTCCCGCAGCAGCATCACCTACATAACCAAGACCCTTACCAGCAACAGATCCGGAACCCTGCTCCGGCGCGGGAGTAATTCTCTTTTTCTTTGGCTGCTTGGCGGGAACATCAAGCCGGACTCTTTTCTTCCCAGTGGTCTTACCGGCTTTAGCCGCCTTCACATTGTCCACAGTGGTTTCTTGGACCAAAGTAATCAAGTCCTCAGAAGGCTCTATGACGCGCGCAACGGTTTCATCTTGGAGCGTCTTCTTCCCCCTCTAGCAAAGTTCTCTCACCAGATGTCACCTCAAATGGATCCGGCTGGTTGATAAAGGCAAATAAAGACATCTCTACAAAAAAAAAAAAAAAAAAAAAAAAAAAAAAAAAAAAAAAAAAAAAAACACACATGCGTTAGTAACTAAAAGAAAAGAGAAAAGGAAAGAAGACAATAAGACGCGGCAAACCCTAAAAAGAAAAACCTACCCTCAGTATCCGAAGCCATAAAGGTAGGCCGCGCCGTAGCATCATCCCAGGCACGGCTTAAGCCAATCACGCAAAGAAAAGGCTCCGGAAACTTCTTAAAGGGAGCACGCTGCGTGTCAAGACGACGCAATAACTCAAGGTCAATATCGGCGTCAGTCGGGGGTGGATCACGGTCAACAGAGACCTTCTCATTCCACGAGATAGCCAAAGGGAAAACGGTCGCGTCAACCCAAAAGAAATACTCCTTCCAATTCTTTACAGAATCCAAAGGAGCGGTGTAACAAACCGGCACAATCAGTGACTTAGGACCCTTACGCTTCTCTAGGGTCATCCAACCATCTTTCATCCCGGAATAATAAAACTTCCGGAACAAAGACACGGTAGGGGTTCCACCGTGAACGCGGCAAAGGATCTCAAAGTGACTAATCCTAGCGGCGGCTAACACGGATAACTGTGACAAATGGATCTGAAAATACTCCAAAACTCTACACAGAAACGCGGAAAGGGGTATCCTAAAATTGCAGAATTCAAAAAATCTAGTATATACTCCTATCTTACCCTAAGGGGCATCCTTTATGGTAAGATCAGGACTAGGAAGAAGAGGGTGGACAGTAGAAGGGATATGGTATTTAGAGCAAAAATCACTAAGATCTTTCTGTGTTAACTTACAAGTAAAATCGCTTAGAAGTTTTTTAGCCATGGAACTACAATAAGGGGAGAAAAACCTAACCTGAACAATTAAGGATGCACACAAGGGACTTGACAAGCTTTTTTCTTTTTTACTCGCAAAGATGAAATGGCAACAGTAGCCAAGAAAGTAAAAAGAGGGGTATTTATACTCTCCTAGAAGTAAAACCAACAGGTCAATTGAACGGCCGAAAAAACGCCACGTCTCCGGCTCGTAACCAACGGTCTAGATCTGCTTAGATCAACGGACGAGATGGAAGCAGCCAAAACGTCATGTCAGTCAGAAAACACGCGGTTAAGGGCGGTTCGCGAATCCCAAGGGACAGCTGTAACGCTTATCCTTGGCATGAATGGAAAGTACAGTCAGCAGTGACTAGGATTTCCTACGATACACCCAACTGCGGATGAAAGGAATAACTTATTCTAGCAGCGCTTGTACTAAGACCAACAAGCACAACTAGACTGGGAGGACTTGATCGCGTATGACCCCCCGGCACTTATACGGGTCGGGCGCGGACTAACCATGATTGCGTAAATACCCCCGGCACCCATATGGATCGGGCGCGGACTAACCATGATTGCGTAAATACCCCCGGCACCCATATGGGTCGGTCGCGGACTAGATACGTGCCCCGACAATGGTCACTAAACCACTCCGCGGATAGTAGATACGTCTGAAGGAGAACGCAACCGCGCCCAACATTAAAGGTAGGGAATCTCGCTCAGGCTTGGCATACCACAGCCTGCAGTCCCCAAAAAGGGAAAGCGGGACAACTCCCGCCCAAAAACATCGTTGTCACAGCAACGGGACAAGCTCTAGAGTTGACCTACGTCACTCCCCACTCACAAACTGTCGCTCTCATGACTCGTGACCTTGAGAACACGACAGAAAGGTCAACCATATAAATAGAGGCCTCGCCACTATTCAAACGGTAACATTTACACACTCTCTCTCTAGAACTGACTTTGTCTCTCTAAAACTACCACTTACTCTCACGCCGGAGGTTGACCGCGGAACCCCGTTCCGCGGTGAGACTAACGTGTTGGTTTTCTTAGCAACTTGCAATCAAAGATTATACTTAATACAAGATCTATTTCTTGGGAAGTTAGCTTACACTAATCTTCATCAGGGGAGCGCCCAGAATTGTATTAACAACTACCCTTCTTGATAGGCCGGAGTCAGCGTTGGTGAACCTCCGTGGCCACAAGGGCCTAGGTACATTTTATGTTAATGATGATTAAATCGGAAAAGAAAATTAAAAAGTTTTTCTTGTGTAGTTGTGTGCATCATTTTGCAAATAATTTATGTCCGTTTACAATATTATAGCTAGGTCCACAAACTATGAAAAGCTGGCTTAAACTTATATTTGGTGTTTGATGTTAATAACTTTGTGGTATATTGTCTAAGGCAATGTGCGGAGTTCATTGGAATTGGCTGAAGAAGAGTGGGATAATACCATGACAACAAACTTGACCGGAACATGGTTAGTGTCAAAGTATGTTTGCATACGCATGCGTGATACAAATCTAGGAGGATCAGTCATCAACATCGGATCTATTTCTGGTCTAAGTCGTGGAGAGCTACCTGGCGGTCTTGCATATTCTGCTTCAAAGACGGGTGTCAATACATTAACCAAGGTTAATCTTTAATTAATCTTTTAGTCTCCATAAAGCCGTTTAAATATAGATGTTTTTACCTTCAATTCCTTGAATATAATCTAATAGATCTATAATTTGAGCAGATCATGGCTTTGGAATTGGGTATGTACAACATCAGGGTAAACTCAATAAACCCGGGGTTGTTTAGGTCTGAGATCACAGAAGGTCTAATGGAAAAAGAGTGGCTAAACAATGTTGCTCAAAGAAGCGTTCCTTTGAGAACATATGGTAAGGCTGATCCGGCCTTGACGAGTCTTGTCAGATATCTAACCCATGACTCGTCCGAGTATGTTAGTGGCAATGTGTTTATAGCCGATACAGGAGTTACCTTACCGGGTGTCCCGATTTTCTCCACTCTAGACCCCCGATACAATCAAAGCCGCCGCTGGCAGAATAATGAACAAATTTTTGTCTTGTGCCTGGATTTCTTAGTTAATGAACTGTGAATAACAATTGATAGCCATCTTTGAACATTTTTGAATTTGTTACCGTCATTGCATAAAATGTTAAGAAAAGAAACTCCGAAAATGAGTAGTTTGATAACTTTGATTGTGTTTTGTTAAAAAAAACGTTAGACGTACAGACAAATTTCCTCTTGTACTTACTTTGACCATTAGTGATATAACAAAATATATAAATATTTGTTAAACATTGTTATGAATATTTATTATAATGATTTTACATACTTAACATGACATTCATATTCTCTAACTACTTAACTAGTAACCTTCATCTTTATGATTGGTCTTGTAACATCTAATATTAGCGCTGAATAATTCTAAGCTCTGAATAACATATAGGCTCTGTATGAACTTGGTTCTGAATGAAAACGATATGTTTGGTAAGTGTTGCTGATACTGATTCGAACGATATAAAATTACAAATATATCCTTATGTTGTATATAATGTGTTTTTATTGATTTTATCTTAAAAATATTGCACATAACGAAGAGTGAGTTATTATTAACATAACACATACGAGCACGTGTTACAAAACTTTGATTAAATTTTAATAGTTGATTACCTATTTCAATTAGAAAAAATTAAATAAATAACACCCATTAACCATTTTGTTAGTTAAAAACAATAATAAATGTGAAATCGTAAAGAAAAAAATTTACATGACGATAGCGAATTGTTTTTATCAAAGAAACTAATACCTTTACTTTAATATTGTAAATAAATAAATAATAAAATTTTAAGTTGTTAGAATGTGATTTGTGGAAAATAAAATAAAAAGAGTGTAGGGGTAAAATGTTGGGTACTGTATGGATTAGAGCCCCACTCAAGCAAAATGGTGCAGTAGCAAATGAGTAGCAAATGAATAATTCAGAGGTGCTAAACATTTTTGTCAAACAAAGAGGCCTTTGACCGAATAAGTAGTAGCCTCTGAATTTGTTTATTCAGAAGCAATCAAACAGCCCCTTAATATAATTCATGTTAAGATCCTTATAAATAGAGGTACCTAATGTAATGTGTAGGTAGACACACCAATAACAAGTTTTATGTTTCCCTTTCATACTCTCTTATATTCCCTTGCTTATTTTTCTTATTGTGTTATTAGGCTCGTTGTTATACAACACGTTATCGACACACTTTAAGAAATGCACATCAAACGGATTTGATTTTTTTTTCTTTTCAAACCTCGTGACGCAATTACAACACAGGTATCGACTCAACTCACTGTAATTTTATATCATTCTCGTATGTTATTTATTCATATCATATATTAGTATCATTGATATCCAATACAGTTAAACAAGTAAAGCCTTATTTGTTATTACCGTAAGATTTAATGGTCTTAAGAAAAAAATTATACTATAATGAATGAAAAAAAAAAGGATTGCATGCTACATTAATTATATGACGATGGGTATAATGTAGTAGCATTATTTAATTATATACATTATTGTTTAATTATAATTAGATTTGCGATCTTATTATGTCTTCTCGTAAAGTTTGATTTGGTTTTTATAAGCTTAATTTGGTTTTTACTAAGAGGGATTTTTGATGTTATTATATTTGTAACAAGTAATCACTTTGAATAAATCATTGTTTAGGAAACAGTTATAAGTTTAATTGATTTATATACGGGTTCATATAAAGGTTGTCTAGTGTAACATTGTAACAACTCCAAGATGCTGGCGATTCACGTTAACCATAACTCACGTAATTCTTGATTATTAAATGTATTCTTTTATTATATTTGTTTTAAATCTCATGTAAACTTTCTTTGGGATGTTCATTTTCCAGATGTAATTACCTCCGTTGAGAGGAGTGATATGATATAATTTTTTGCGGGCTTCGGCCCTGTTGATGTTCAAAAAAAAAAAAAAAAAAAAAAAAAAAAAAAGATATGAGATGATGACTAGCGGTCACGAAAATTGGCCTATTATTGTTATCTAATGAAACTATGAGTTGAGATCAATATAGATTTTATATTTGCATACAATAAATCAATCTTAGCAATCTATTTTTGATCAAAATTAATAAAAAGAATATTTTCACCCTTTTTTTAAAACCAACATATTTGGCAAATGGTAAATCTTCAAACTACAAAAAATACACTATCGCAACGAGAATTAAATTATCTTTTCTATAGATATGCACTTATCTATATTTTCGACAAACTTTATTTTTCAAAAATTCCGCCCAAAAAAATCATATATGATTTGTAAAAATCGAATCACATATGATTTTTACAAATCACATATGATTTTCAAAAATCATATATGATTTGTAAAAATCGAATCATATATGATTTTCACAAATCATATATGATTTTTCTGGGCAGAAATTTTGAAAAAAAAATCGTTAAAAATATATAGAAGTGCATATCTATAGAAAGATAATTTAATTCTCATCGCAATGGTATGCTTTTTTCGCGTAATGATTAACGGTTTGCGAGATATTTAATTTTTAAAAAAAGGGTGAAAGTTTATTTTGTTTTTTTATTAGAAAAATGAATTGCTATAATTGGTTTATTGGATCTATAGTAAATTTGAGATCTATATTGAACTTTTGCCATGAAACTATATGTTTTCGTGATACATGGTTGATATGGGGTGAGATCAATAAAGATCACATAAAAACTAATGATCAAATCGATCAATCTCAATCATTCATTTTTTATCAAATTAAATAAATTAATTTTCACCCTTATATTTAAAAATTAAATATCTCACAAATCGTTAATAGTTAGATAAAACTAATTATATCATTGCGACAAGAATAAAATTATCTTTCTATAGAGATCCCATATTGTATATTTTCGACGAACTTATTTTTATCGTTTTTTGCGGGTTTCAATATATTACACTGTAATGAAAATTTTAAAAATACTCTTTTGTGTTAACACAACCCTTAAACCCTAAAAAACCATAACCCCTAAACCCTAAAAAACCCTAACCCATAAACCCTAAAACCCTAAACCTCTAAAACCTTAAACCCCTAAAAATCCTAAACCCCTAAAAGCCTAACCGCTAAACCAAAAAAACCTAAACCTTATCCGCTAAACCGTAAGAAACCTAAACCCTTAACCCCTAAAAGCTTAACCTAAAAAAGTCAAACCCCTAAACCCTAAACACCTAAACCCTAACCGTAAACCCTAAACCCATGAAAAAATCGGAAAAAAAAATTCGTCAAAAGTATATGATGTGAGATATCAAATTAAAGGTAATTTTATGCTTGTCGTGATGGTATGATTAGTTTTGTCCAACGATCAATGATTTGTGAGGTATTTAGTTTTTAAAAAATGAATGTGAAAGTTTATTTTATTATTTTGATTAACAAATTAATGTTTGAGAATGGTTTATTTGATATTTAGTTTTTCTTTGATCTTTATTGAACCAAACTCTGGATGATACATGTTTAATGAGTATTGATTGGCACACTCACCTTTTTTATTTGCACACTCTAGCGTACAAATTGAAGAAGCAGTATATAGCAAATGTACAATTCTTTATAGCATAATATGAAATGTACAAATAAATTACAAGAAGGTGCAAATCATTAGTCATTTTTAATGGTTTGATTTTTCTACATCTATATAACGTAAATTTGCCACGTACACTTATCTATATAAATGTCATTAAAAAACTTGTTTTATTTTGATTAAAAACAATTGGTATAACCAACATTCTTCGCAATTTATCATAAGTAAGAGTGACCCGACGCATTTGATTAAAGTATATGTATGATTATTTGGTCATAGTTGCTAATTTTTCTATATGTTAACGTCCATTGAAATAGTTACATGCGTGGTTAAAAGATCACTGGGATATAGCATTATAAGTTAAATGGGATGTAGGGTTGGCCATGACCCACCTATAAGCCCATGAAATTCTTATATGTTTTGTATATATATGTCAAGTTTAACTACTTAGCCTAAAAAAATTGATTAAGGCCTAAAACTAATCTTTTCTAATGATAGTTTCATATATTTTTTTTACATTGATGGTGCTTGTAAAATGTCTAAAAATTCACAATTACTGTAAAGATTATTCTATTTTAAGGTTTTTTATACTCGTTAGTGTGTCGAAAATTATTTGGCTCACCCAAAAGTAAAATCTTGGCTTCGCCCCTTGTACTTAGTCCTCTAATTGGCATATAATATTATTACGAATTATTAGTTTTGCAAAAACCTCCCTTTGTTAGGGCATCCAAATATGTTATTTAGGTCATTAGGTTATTATCTATGGCTATAGATTATATCTATATATAATGTACCAATAACGTGGCCATCTTTATTGATAACGTAGCTCTTATGTGTTGCGCGGTACATCATGATTGATTTGCATAATATAATGAAAGTAATCTTAAAATTGATAATGATTTTTGTAATGATTTAATCTTGTGTTTATGCATATATATGTGTGCACATGATTTTCACAAATTCGGTTATTAGTGGATAATGATTGTGTTATTTACTCGATTTACAATAAATATCATTAGTCATGACTTGAGATGAGATACTAACCTATAGCTTGCGATTATCATATTTGGAGGAAAATGAATTTGATATCTTGAAGTGAGTAAGACATGGATTTAATATTTGCCATAACATAGTTCGTCATCATGCCTATATTGAAATAACTATGTGAGACGCCCATTTATATGTTTGAGACGGATAGTTATGCCTATATATTATGTTTTGATTTTGTCATAATTTTGCATATATCTTGCTATGTTTATTTTGAAGTTTGATTATTAGTTTAAACCAAAAATATGAAACGAATTATATGCTAGTGTATTGTGATATCAAATTATCAAGTCGATTATGTATATATGTTCTTCTAATAGTAAAATTTTATGAGTATAGAAATATTTTAAATGCGATGTGATGATTATATTATTTGATAATACTATAGGCTAATATGAATATTATATTAAATTGTGTGTAAAAAAAAGGGGGTAATTGCAAAAAATGTGAGCTCTTCACATTACTCGACACTAATGTATATGAAAAAAGATGCAATTGAAGCACATGTGGTCATAAAGTATAAGTTTATGAGCCAAATTTCTAATAGTAATTGGCATGGCCGGTTGGACCATCCCGAGTCAATGATGACGCGAAATATATTGAAGAACTATAAGTTTCTTCAAAGTTATATTTGATTGTTGTCACTGGAAGTTAATTGTTCATCTGTCATCACCACATTAAAGTAAGGATTTTGTCTTGTAAAGTTTTAGAAATAATATAAAGGAGACGTATGTAGGCATGTACATCCGTTATGTCGATCGTTTTGAGTTTTATAATCGATGCATCGTCAAAATGATCATCAAATACGCAACTTAAAGTTAGCATGTAAAGAAGCTCGACTTATAAAATGCGAGCACGGTTTTCCAAATTATATTATCAAGAATGCTAGTGAATACTTCCAAGTATTGCGCGATTATTGAAATAAGTGTTGAACTTTATCTATCCTATGTTCATACACGAATTGCTTTTGTTGAAACATAAACGTTTCAGTTGATTGTAAAGCCAATAATTGAGAGAATGTTGGTAATTCAAAGACGAAACAAACAAACAAATCCAAACAAACGAAGCGGAAGCTTTATTCAAATAACCAAATCAAATACAAAACCAAATTCAAAGGTACCACCACAAAAACTAATTCAAATGGTAACAAACTATTATTCAAAAGGTACAAAGAAAACTAATGCTAATAATCCCTATTTATAGGGCAAACTAACCGTCATAAGAAAGTTTCCAAATTCGAACCAAACTTGTAGAACAAGTCACAAAATTACCAAATTTACCAAAAGCCCCTTAGAGTTTAAGTCATATTCTAACAATCTCCATCGTGACTTAAACTCCTCCACCTGCTTCAAATCAAATTCAAAGTTCCAAACGCTAGCGATACTAGCCAAATTCAAATCAAACGATCGATTCTCAAAAGCAACCCAAAACAAATGCCGATGACTTCAAAACGAACAAACAAACGTTACCGACAAATTCAAACTCGGTCAACCAAACAAACAAATCGGCTCAAACGATCTTCAACAAAGATTATCAAATTCAGGCAACCATCTTCAAAAGCCCGACAAACGAAGATCCAAAATTTCAAACTAACAAATTTCCAATGATCGAACAAAATTCAAACGACTTTAACCAAGTCCTCAAACACCAAATCGATCTTCAAATTCCAAATATCAAATTCAAATTCTAATAACCCACTTATTTGATAAGTATTACGGTCCAACTTCAAACTTATTATCCAAGTATTAAACAAATTCAAGTTAATAAATAACTTGACAAACGGACTCTAATTCAAACGCTCCAAATATTAATACTGATAATAATTCTAATGACCCACTTATATAATAAGAATTACGGTCCAAATTCAAACAAACAAAATTCAAAACAAAACAAATACAAAATATTCGGACCAAGAAAAATTCCAAAAGTCCAACTTCTAAATTGAAGGTCCAAGTCAAACCTAAAGTATACTCACATTAGCTTGTCGATGGAATAAACAAACAACCATATACCATATATATTGTGCAGCACCAAAAGCAGCTAGCAAAGAAACAAACGGATTTCAAGAACATAGTCAAACGATTCTTCAAAAACAAACCATACGAACCTTTTTTTCTTTTTCTTCTTCTTCATGGCTAAACGAACCTATCTCTGATACCACTTGTTGGTAATTCAAAGACGAAACAAACAAACAAATCCAAACAAACGAAGCGGAAGCTTTATTCAAATAACCAAATCAAATACAAAACCAAATTCAAAGGTACCACCACAAAAACTAATTCAAATGGTAACAAACTATTATTCAAAAGGTACAAAGAAAACTAATGCTAATAATCCCTATTTATAGGGCAAACTAACCGTCATAAGAAAGTTTCCAAATTCGAACCAAACTTGTAGAACAAGTCACAAAATTACCAAATTTACCAAAAGCCCCTTAGAGTTTAAGTCATATTCTAACAGAGAACAAAACTGTTAGTTTATGAGGCATGTTATTTAAAATATAAATTTGCATCTTGCCAACAATCTGTAATGAATACTCCCTATTAGAATGATTTTTCGGTCACAAACCATTTGCTTCCCATATAATTTTTTTCTATAAGTGTGTGAACTTGTATTGTAAATCCACCGCAACGCACAATAATTTGGGATGTTGAAATTGATATTTCATTCAGGGAGAGAATGTGCAGCGAAATTTTTGAAATGAATTATGATTCTCACACAAATGAATATGAACTTAAAGTTCATGGGACAATTTATATTCCAGATCTAGTAATTTCCAGACATGTTTAGTGACCTAAATAAAGTAACTAGATCATATACGCGGCTAGTGCTCCAATTACAATGTATTGTCCCAACGGTAAAACTAATGATTGATAGTAAGTCTATGGCACGTCTGCAACGTGATAGACTAGTCGATTCCAATAAAAAGTCCTCGAATGAATATATAAAACGGAGCAAGAAAATTAAGATGGTCGAATCGAGGTAATAAAGACCTCATAACAGTATCCTAAAGTGACACTAGACAAGGTAATTGAAAAAACCTTTGGTATGTGAAAAATATGAGATCTCAATGAATGATATAATGCAATGTCTAGCAGAGTGTGAAATCGAAAAGAAATGAAATCGACGTCGATGATATTTTTGCATATAATGTAGCGCTAGAAGTGATGAAAAATGATGAGGATCATGAGCCAAAGTTTGTTCAAGAGTGTAGAAACAAAGAAGATTGGTCAACATGCAAAGACACAATTGACACATAATTGAATTCTCTCGCAAAATGAGAAGTTTTTGGACAAGTATTCTGTACACCTAAAGGTGTAAAACCTGTAGGATATAAATGGGTCTTCGTGCGAAAGCGCAATGAGAAAAATGAAATTAGGAGGTACAAAGAGAGATTGGTGGCACAAGGATTTTCTCAAAGACCTGGAATTGATTACGAGGAGACATAATCTCCTGTGGTGGATGAAACTACTTTTTGATATCTAATTAGTCTGGTAATACAAGAAGGACTTGACCTACGTCTAATGGATGCTGTAACTACTTATTTGGTTCACTTGACACTGAAATTCACATGAAACTTCCGGAAGGATTTAAGTTTCCCGAATCAAGTGAGAAAAGTTCTCGGGAACATTATGCAATAAAATTGAATAAGTCCTTGTATGGATTAAAACAATATGGGCGCATATGGTACAATCGCCTTAGTGAGTATTTGTTAAAAGAAGGCAACAAAAATGATTCTATTTGCCCATGCATTTTTATTAAGAGGTCTAGATCTGAGTACATAGTAATTGATGTGTATGTTGATGACTTAAACATAATTCGAACTCCTTGGGAGCAATGCAAGATCTTGGAAAATGAAAGATGTTTTAATGAAATGCTTAAAGAAATAGTTTTAAATGAAAGATCTTGGAAAACCCAAGTTTTGCCTTGGATTGCAAATTGAACATCTTAATGATGGAATTTTCGTCCACCAAGAAGCATACACGGAAAAGGTTTTGAAAAGGTTTTACACGGATAACTCACACCCACTAAGCACTCCAATGGTGGTGAGGTCACTAGATGTTGAAAAGACCCTTTTCGGCCTCCAAAAGATGACGAAGATCTTCTTGGTCCCAAAGTACCTTATTTAAGTGCCATTGGAGCATTGATGTTTCTCGCCAGTCATACACGGTCGGATATATCATTTTCTTTAGATTTATTAGCAAGATATATCTCATGTCCTACGAGGAGGCATTGGAATGGGATTAAGCAAATATTTCGATATCTTCA
This sequence comes from Chrysanthemum seticuspe, assembly GCA_019973895.1. Taxonomy (NCBI): domain Eukaryota; kingdom Viridiplantae; phylum Streptophyta; class Magnoliopsida; order Asterales; family Asteraceae; genus Chrysanthemum; species Chrysanthemum seticuspe. Next base: position 112,905,653 of record BPTQ01000007.1, on the reverse strand, counting down.
AGGATACAGGTATGACCCTCATATTGGTCGGTCTCAAACTGGTTATGTATTCACACATGGCGGAACTGTTTCATGGCGTTCCGTAAAGAAAACAATCGCAACCACTTCATCTAATCATGCAGAAATTTTGGTGATCTATGAAGCAAGCCGAGAATGTGTTTAGTTAATAAATGTTATAATACGTGTTGGTGAATCTTGTGGTGTTTATGCGGGAAATGAGGGACCAACAGTTTTACATGAGGACAATGTAGCATGCATTGCACAACTGAAGGAAGGGTTTATTAAAGGTGACAAAACCAAGCACATTTCACCAAAGTTCTTTTTTACTCATGACTTACAAAAAAAATGGTGATATTATTGTTCAAAAGATTTGTTCAAGCGACAATCTAACAGATTTATTTACCAAGTCACTCCCTACCTCAACATTTAAGAAAATGGTATATGGCATCGGAATGCAGCGTTTCAGTGAGCTCAAGTAAAATGATTATGAGGGAGAATAATACGCACTGCACTCTTTTTTCCTTAGCTATGGTTTTTCTCCCACTAGGTTTTTCCTAGCAAGGTTTTTAATAAGGAGGTATCCAAAGCGTATTTTGAATGATGTACAATCAAGGGGGAATGTTATGAATATTTATTATAATAATTGTACACATTTAACATCACATTCATATTCTCTAACTAGTAACCCCATCTTTATGATTGGTCTTGTAACATCTAATATTGTACTTAATATCATTCATGTTAAGGTCCCTATAAATAGAGGTACCTAATGTAATGTGTAGACACATCAATAACAAATTTTATGTTTCCCTTTCATACTCTCTTATATTCCCTAGCTTATTGTTCTTATTATGCTACTAGGCTCGTTGTTATACAACAAACATAACTTTGTTCATTGTATATTAAAAGAAAATTGAAACTTTTTGCATATGTGTTTTATATAATCGTATTGTTAATTAGAATGGTCGACCTTTTGGCACGTTTTGTGTGCCTCTTCTCCACTGCTGAATACACGAGTTAGTCAAGAGAGTTGTTTATTTCCTGGACACTTCCAGCCCCAGGAATTCACATAACTAAAGTAATTGTTAGAATTGTAAACATTTGGATCAGAATCTTTTATTAGAATAAAGAATTGTCAAATGTGTTGGAGGAGAAAATAATGCAACATTTGTGACTCACGTAATGAAGACGTGTTAGATTTTGGGTCACTTGCAAAAACGTGTTTATTTTCTTTTACTTCCAATTAATACTGCATTAAAAAGACGACAAAAAATCAAATATAAACAAACGTCACTGACAAACCGAGCCTAAGTTTTACTTGTCCGACTAGAACAATTCATTTAGATAAAACTAGTAATTCACGTTTAAAGTAATAATGGTCAAAGTATATTCATGACGAAATATGTCTGTTTAAAGTTTGTAGAAAATGTTATCTCTATTAAAAATTTGATGAAATGTATTTCATTATATATATTTTTTATATAGAGATATTATAAATGTATTTTTTTAAGCGGGTAGTAATAAAGGGGCTGGGGTAAGACGCGTCTTTCCTCTTTACCCACGCTTCAATGCTAAAACAAACACCCTCATTAGATGTGTCGTTGGTCACAAAAGGGGAGAAGTCGGTCTTTTCATACACCGAGTTGTGGAAGAAAGAAAAGAAGGTTGTGTGTGTAGTTTTATTGTTGGTGGAGTATATTTGTGTATAAGTGTAGTATATTTGTGTGGTGACATTGGTTATGTTATTACACTATGTTGATAGTGATGTTGGTTGAGAAGAGAGAAATTGATATGACGCTGAGTTGGCTGTCATGTTTCTTGGTATGTGGGTCATGATAATCAAAAGATTGCTTGGATAATTCTTGAATCGTGTATATTTCACTTTCCGAATACAATATTTCGATCGTATTTGGTGCCTTAAGTTACACGAAATTCGTATATGGGATAAGACAAGAATACACTCAAATTCTTAGCATAAGAATAAGAGCAAAAACACGAAAAATATTGTATGTGTTGTTATGATTGTTCATCTTAAAATGAAAGACCTAAATGGTATCTACATATAATACACAAACTGACTTTTCATGAATAGTAACAACCCTTCTTGAATGGTTGCATCTTCTGGTGGAAGACCATTTTCCATATAGAATATATAGTGACACTTCATTAGCGACAATTTTTTCTGTTACTATTTACAACAGTCACATTTGTTGAATGGTTGCAACGTCTAGTGACGAATTTTCTGTCACAAACATTGTCATTCATCGTATCCAAAATTATAGTTACTTAGTTTATACAAGCGTGCACTCCGCACCTCCTAACTTGTATTATAACATAACTTGAAATCACTTTGGCCTCAGGTAATCTTAATTACACAAGATGCTTAATAACACTAAAATCACCAACAATGTTTGCGATCACTATTACCATCAACCTTAGTTTTCATGCTCCAAAATCAAAAATACCAAGACTACCCTTTCTCTCTCTATATCATGCATTGGGGACGTAAATCTGGCACGATCTTCCTCAAAAAGTTACCGCTAATGTTGCAGTGATACTATACCATATGCGAACGATGGTATAATTATTATTCGATAACAGTAAGATAATGAACGATACAAGGCGACAGATATTGTGATATATTTCGATAGTATAATTAATTCTAGTTACTGAAGACATCACATCATTTGTATTTGCGCTAGCAAATTTCCCTATACCCTCATTGCGTTTAGCTTTTATTCTTCCATACAACATTCTCTTTGTACATTGTCCTAATAATAACAATTATTCCAATTTTTATATAAGCATCCCTTTAGATCGTCGTAAAAAATCTATGTATTTGGATCTGTTATGGTCTCAAACTAGGCATTCGTCACTTTATGTCAGATTGGACATGTATCCAACTCCAAACCGCGAGGTATTCATCACTTTACGCCATGAGGCCTCGGGCTTTTACCCCTAATAACTTTTCACGGGGTGAAGTGGACACGACTAGTGTTTAGTATAATTGTACCCACCTTCTCTTATCCCGAGAAGAAACTTACGGTTTATGACATGGGTCCATAAGCACACTCACGTTCGTTGATGTGGTTTGGGAATATTAGGGTTTTGTTCCTTCTCTGCATTCCTTGGAACGATAGGGCTTATGAAAAAAAAAGTTTGAAAAAGATCCCACCATCACGCTCATGCGCCACGTGGTTTATGAAGTTTTACTTTACCTTCTTTGCCATCTACGTTAGTTGCATAATGTGTTTATTGAAGGATATTGATCCAATGATTTTCAAGTCATATTTGGATTCAATGATTAGCAACAAATTTGATGTAGTTTCTATCAACTGAGTGTATTAAATGAGTTTAAATCCTCTTTGGATTCAATGATTAGCCACAAATTTTGTGTAGTTTCAGTCAACTGGGTGTGTTACTCGAGTTTAAGTCCTTTTTGGATTCAATGTATAGGCACAAAATTTGATGTAGTTTATGTTGATTTGATGTGTATTTATTGTACGAATGTGTTTTGATTGTTAATGTTTTTATTTATATAGAAAAGTAATAATATCTTATTCTCTTCATAATTACTTTTTGTTACATTTGCATACCTACGCGTTTTTTGTTTAATTTGTGTGCAATAATTATCGTCATTCTGATATCCGCGTAACCTTTTAGCCATAAAACCAGTCAACTCTTTTTATTAATAAAGTCATGTCGTCTTCATTTAACTATATGCACTATATAAACTAACAAACCATCATTTTCACTTTTAAAATTTGTCATCATTCATAACACAAAGTTTAAGCATGGCGTCATCTTCTTCTTCCAATAATCCTTCCAACAAATACAAATGACCAAGAATTCTATCGCCAAAGTGCCACGAAAATGATATATTTGGATTGTGAAGTATGATGTCTTAATCAAGCAGTTGGAACTAGGAAACAAAAAAGATAAAGAAACTAGAAGAGACTTGCTCAAAGCAAGGAAACTGTAAAGTGGTATGAGAAAATAACGAAACATACAAATAGGATTTATGATCCTTAGTCTTAGATAAGATTTTGATGTGTTTTACATGTTATCTTATGTAATCTTAATAGAATTTCTTTTACATTTTTAATGTTAGTTTATAGAGTTTTGTTTTTTTTATAATTGATCTCTCTCTCTCTCTCTCTCTCTCTCCCCCTCATAAGTTATTTTATTTTATCGCTCATATCAACAGTCATCAGTCATCGTAAGAAGTATAAATTGTTGACCAAACTTTCATGATCTTTCATTAATACATTCGTGTTTACATATCAAAAACATGTTATTAAAAAAATGAAAGGAACCAAACAATGATAATTTAAATAAAATATATCGCTAAATTTGCACTTACAATTGAACGATAAAAAAGATTTACTTAACCAAAACTATGATAGTTTAATAAAATATATATCGTCAATTATGTGCTTTAAATCGCACATTGAAAGATAAAGTTAGCTAAAAAAATCAAAATGTGAATATAAAAGGACAACAAAATGTTAATGGCGTGGAAAGATGAATGCCTCACGCTCAATATAAAACATAGTTACGGGAATCGATCAGTCAACATGAACCAAAAACATCCTTTCTATAAGAAGATGATGTGGAAAACTAGAAGGGGGTTGAATAGTTTTACCGTTTAAAGAATTTTAATTGTTTCGAAAACTTATTGTGAGATCAATCAATATAGATTAATGACGTGTTAGTGAAGAATGAATAATATGTAAGCAATAGATAATATGTAAGTAAGGAAAGAAACAATCAAACCACGACAGAGTTGTTTATAGTGGTTCGGTCTACAAGGACTCTTTTTCCTTGTCCTACTCCACTCCCCGAGTCTCCAACTCGAGAGTTATCTTCACTAATCAACAAGCTCCTTTAACCGGCGGAGAAAACGTTTACACGTCGCTTACACAATATTTCAGACACAAAGCTAGATGTCGAGTTCTTTTACAAGGGTACAACCACTCCCAACACAATATGTATTTTGAGGACTAAAATAATAACCACTCACACTCAGAAGTTTAAGATGGTTTGATACAACAATGATGTATGAATAATAATGATTCATACAACAATAAAACAAACAAGACTTCCAACTATTTATTGAAGCTTGATTATGCCTTAATCTTCTTTGCTACAAAAGATGATCACTAAAATGAAATGAAACCGAGTTAGATGTTATAGAATGAGAGAATGTATGTGTTTTATGCTAATGAGGGATGAGAAAACATAACTTGGTTTGGCTTGCTATTTATAGGCCAAGTGATCAGCAGATCACAGACTGGACGGAACCAAAAAAAGGGGTCCGCCCTTTATAATTTTTGGTTCCGCCAATCTGACAGTGGAGATCACAAAAAATCTTTCAAAGATCATCCAAATCTCTCCAAGATTATGTAAGATATGATGAGTGAATATCTAAACAAAATATTGTATAAAATCTTCTAAAGATTTCATGCAAGCCATGATATAATATGTAGTTTTACATTTTTAGAATTAACATGTTATATAAGTAAATATTTATGTAATAAGATGCAAATGCTTAAATGTTGAAGACTTATTTAAGAAAAGCTTGTACTAATGTCTAATAATCTTGACAAGCTTTATACTTTGCAAAAATGAAATTTATTTTTGTTGTTAACAAAACAAGGTAAATATCATAAAATATAAATAACGTTTTTGGACAATATTTGTATTAACAATCTTCCTTTTTTTGTCGAGGACAAAACATAAATTTTATTTTTATCAAAGATGTAAAGATGTACAAGAATTTTAAAAATATGAAATTAATTTGAACTTGAAAGAACTAGTTAGTTAAATAAAGTTGACAATCAAAAAGTTATTTTATCTTAAGACTAGTTAGACTTTTGTTTGTCCAATATTTTGTCTACTTTAATTTTGACTTTTGAATGTCAAAGCATGATGTTGACTTTTTGAAAATCAATGGTCAAGTTCAATAATATTCTCCCACTTTTTGTCGAAAAAAAGAAGAGGCGAGGCTGAAAATGCAATGAGCCCGAGCCGAATGCTCCCCCCCCTAATTGGGTGCCAAGAGAAAGATACATGGATTATAAAAGCTACAAAAGAAATGTTAGTAACATTCATCATCACAAGCATAAAAAATAATTCCAACCAACAAATAATCACTTTATAATAACCAACAACATTATAATAAACATTATTTATTAGTTAAAATTTTTATGACTTAAAAGTCATAAAATAGAACATAATAGAGATGTTGAGATATAAAAGAAATCCCAAAAAAATAGAAAAATAAATTGAAAAATAAAAAATCCTAGAAAATTGAAAAATAACTTAAAAGAAAATCCTAAAAATAAAGCAAGAACCATCCTATTGAGGAGGAGGAGGATGAGAAAGAACGTTAATACGCTCAAGGATAATGTGGAAAACTAGAATGGGGGGTTGAATAGTTTTACCGATTAAAACTTTGTTTTAAACTATTTAGATCGACTTATGTCAATCTATTTAATGTGTGTTGGATGATGATAGATAAGCATATAAATAAGTAATGCAAAGATAAAGAGTAAGAAACACAAAACCACAACACAAGTATTTATAGTTGTTCAGCTACAAGGACACCTTCTTTGCCCTACTCCACTCCCCGAGTTCCCCACTCGAGAGTTCGTAATCGCTACACAACACAATCTCCTTAATGTGGTAGAGAAGCCTTCACAACGTCGCCCACTCTTTATCTGGTACAAGGCTAGACATCGGGTTCTTCCATGAGGTAGAATCAAACATATCACAACATCGCCTACACTTTATCCGGTACAAGGCTAGATACCGAGTTCCATTACAAAGGAGGAACTACTACCCAACACTATACAAATACACGACTACCCCAAAGGAGACATACACCTTAGTACAACATCATAAGGATATCAATATCCTTTCACTAATGTCTTCGACACGACCTTTTGGCACCTTTCACTAATGCCTTCGACTTGACTCTTTGGCACCTTTCACTAATGCCTTTAACGCAACACTTCTAAGGAGGGAGGAAAGAACTATCAACAAGATAACTTTAGTAGTCTTGATTATGACGAAGCTTGGCAACAATGGACTTAAGCTTGCTCGACTTCAAGAGGTGGTGATTTCGCCTTTAAGAGGAACCTAGAAAATCACACAAACACAAAACTACATAGAAAGATCCTTTGGATCTGAGGTTAGAGATATTACAATACTAAGAGAGAGTATGTGTAAAAGGGGTGAGTTGCAAGAGAGAAATGGCTCACTATTTATAGGCAAATTTCTCTACTGTTACCCGGTTCCCACGGATCCCTCCCCAGAGGGATCCGGCTAGTGCATTCCAAGGGATCCGGCAGCTGGGTCAGCTTAAGTCCAGATTTTGGGTTGCAAACCGGGTTATGGGTTATGGGTTATGAACCATGGGTTATACAAGATGCAATGTGTCTAGACATTGGGTCATGGGTCATGGGTCTTGGGTCATGGATCATGGATAATACCCAACATGACTTCATGCATGATGTCATGCTATGGGTCATGGGTTATGAATCAAGCTCCATGGGTATGGGTCATGGACTTTGGGTTTTACCCAACAATATTCAATGTATTTAGTCAATGGGTTAAGGACTTAGATTTTTACCCATTACAATATATATATATATATATATATATATATATATATATATATATATATATATATATATATATATATATATATATATATATATATATATATACTAGTTTTCGAAGCCCGCCCAATGGGCGAGCATGACTTATAATTATTTGTTTGTTGTTTTTTGTTAGCGTAAATATGGATTCGTATTAATTCTACCATTTCTTTTGTTAACCACATCTTGGCACTCACCATCACCCTTGCCATTATGCATATTTTGGCCATTACTCTTAGAACCCACATTAGACATGGTACTACCAGCATCAGCTTTACGTTCTTTCTTCCCACAGTCATTAACATAGTGTCCAAAGATCTTACAGTGCTCACACAAAGGAGGAGCCCATGCATAATCAACCCACACCTTCAAGTATTTCCCAAGACTCTTATTTAAAAAATTGTCATAGAATATTATAAGACGATTGGTTGGACACTTTTTTTAATCATTTTTTTTTTTTTTTTTTTTTTTTAATTTGACGGGTTTTTAGAAAAATGAATGCATCAAGAAATTAAGTGTGTGGGTAAAGTAAGAAAAAATAACGAAGCTAAAATTTTTGATATTTTTAATGGAATAATATATATTAAGTCAATGATACAATAAAGAAATATGGATGTAACTATTAATCTAATATACATTCATGCACGCGGTCTACATTCTTCATGATTTTGGAAAGCAAATGTATGTATTGAGCGCGAATTAAGTGATAAGCCAATGAACATTTGTTGGGCACCTAAGAAGTGTATAAAAAAAGTGTAAGTAAAAACTGTTTGCGATTGATATACTAAATTACCTTATGCAAAACGTGCCCGACCCAACCCTTTTTCCACCACTACTTTATGCAAAAATGTACTAAATTACCTTGAACATGATCACGCTAGCCACGATGGTGAGACTTGTAAACATGACATAGTATACCGGTGAAATGACATTGGTATTAAAGGTGTCTAAATAATGCATCAAGAAATTAAGTGTCTAAAAAGCACAAAGAACAAAAAATGATTGAACTATTTTTTGAAAAGAATAATAAGTAATAAGTCAATGATACTATAAACTATTATGCTTGTAACTATTAATATAATAAACGTTCATATATCGTGGCCTCCAATTTTAATGGTCTTAAAAAGTAAATGTATGTAGCGAGCGTTAATAAAGTGACAGACAGTGTCCAGTCCGCGAGCACCTAATAAATAGTTCTTAGCAATTTGGGAATTTAAATGTAGCGAGTGTTAATAAGTGATAAGACGGTTACATACGTACATGTTTATGGTCAAAAGACCTTCAAAAGTCAAAGCAAAAGATTTGTAGCTTGAAAGTTGGTATAAGAATGTAGCATTAGCAAGTTGTTATGCACTAATCAGCAAGATAGATTGCTCGGTTTTTCTATAGATTTATTATACTCAGTGAATCACACAAAGAAAATAGTAGATAATGAATTTCAAGTAAAGTTACATGAGAACCTAAGCACCCCTATAAACAAAACTGGGGTGTTTGGCATTTCTTTTTTGGAATGGAATACTCGATAACACCACTGGTCACGCACCCTTCATCAAACAAATAATCATTAGCAGTAACATACAAAAGTGTAATAGTAATCAGTACAATTGTTACTCGCGGTTCGTTGCGCTACAATTGGTTCTAACTTTCTAAATGTGGCATTAATACATCAGTGGGACATCGTCTTGAAGCTGAAGCTTTTAAATTGATGCGCAATGCTTGGTCACAATTTTAGCCTAAATTTATTTCCCAAATGAATCAGTATTGTTGTTTAATTGCTCGATCTCTGCTTTGGCTTGTGATTTCTCTTCACTCAATTTGATCAGCATATTAGAATGCTCCTGCAAAAACCTTGAAACTGCAGCAAAACATCCAGTTACTAACACATGATATACAAACCAAAATAATAAATGAGCAACTTGTTTGAACTTATTGGTAACATGGTTAAATTAAATAGTATAAAAATTAATAAAGTTATGACACAAAATCTATATGAGGTCACATCTTCCTCTAAGATTACATATATGCAGTAAATCAAAACTATACACCCTGCGTCTCAAAACATATACTACTGATAACTATGCAATGTAGGTTAACGTTCAGCAAAAAAGGAATGAGTTGAACGGGTTGAAAGTCCCTCACAGTCTATAATTAATGTATACTAATATACACTCTCATAAAGTTATCTATTCAAATAATCAGATTATTCGTGCAACAATTATGTTTTATGTAATCAGAATTAACTAAAAAAAAATAAACAGTATATAAATAAAGTGTGTGCGTCTACCCTTGCCCAGTAGGCCAATACCCATTCTGTTTCCACCCATACTGAAAAAATGACACATTTTAACCTGAAAACGTGTTGACCTGTTACCTAATTCACCCACTTTTGTAACTCTAAGAATATAAATGTACTGGAGGTAACGTTCAATTTATGAAATTTATTTATGAAGGTTTACCCAATCACTATCATATAAATTGCAGGTATCGGCCCAAGTAAGATTAATCCCTAGCCCACCGGCCCTTGTACTTAGATGTAATATTAATCCCCTGACCCACTGATTTTACAACCTCAAATTTGTGGTTAACAAATAAAGATGTAACACATTAAGATTTAATACCTCAGTAAGCTTTAGTAGGTGGCGGGATATGAATTCGTTGATTTTCGCTGCTATCTCTGAAATTGGCAATTTATCCTATAAAACAAACCAAGTTAAAAACAACAAAAATTATATGAGTAACAAATTATGATTGTGGCCTACTATTAATTTCAACTTACTTTTGCAAGAACAACAATGCTAACTGTAAACCTGGTTCTAATGTCTCTAGCACGACCTACAACAATTTTCAACTAAAAGTTACACACATTATAATATTTTCCTTACACGTTTAGCTATATTACTGACAGTGTTGTTATTAGGCTACCAAATAGTTCATGTGATATGGTGATTTGCAGCATGCATTACATTGATATCCACACCTACTTACCGCATAATCGTCATTGGGGTCATTTTCGAACAAGTAGAACAATGGGGCCAAATTTTCATTCATTTTTTTGCACATTTCTTATTCCCAGGTTCAGCTTTGCAAACATAAGTAGTATAGTTTTCAAAGACCCCTGATTGGCTTTTGCATAAGCAGAGTTGCCAGAGAAAAACTGAGTCGACATAGATAGACTATTGGAAAAAATCCCTTTTAACAGTTATAGACTATTGGAAAAATCCTATTAAACAAACAATTGGAAAAATCCTTAAAGGTTAAGCTAATATTGTCATGCTTAAATGCTAAGATTTAATCCATGAATTAAAGGATAAGCTTATATTGTCATTTTTAATAGACTATTGGGAAAATTCCGAAAGATGTTAATATGGTTCCCATGTTTCTAAATACTCTACGAAATATATTAATACCTTACCTACAACGGAATCCATTATGCCTACCCTGAATTTCCATAGGGTTGTACAACATGATCAGACAAACATGCTGCTTCATTAGTCATTACCAACAATGGCTATCCTACAAAAGGGAATACTTGAAGTTACATGTTAGTCCTACAAACTTAACCCACAATAAAACCTTAATCTTATTTGTAACTATGGATATATAAATTAATGTTAGGCGAACTCGTTGTCGAAACTCCAATAACAAATATACGTAACATTCAGTTAAACAAATGAGATCAAACCAAGGCTGATTTTGATGAACCGAGCCACCATATTTGTAATAAGAAGAAATTGATTGGTTGTTGCTGCAAACAAAAGTGGTTGGATATTTCATCTTAAATGCATCTAATTGCATACCTCAATTTGGATTCGTTGTTGCTGCCATCTCAACACGTAACTTTTCCAGTTTCCGAGCTTTAGCGAGTCAACTGTTTTCCATCGCTTGAAGATGCTCGTAGTTCTCTGCATGCCTCTTCTTCTCATGTTTAACAATAGTTCTGAAGAAGTAAAATTGATGTAATTGCAATACCAAGTGTTAGGATAACTTGCAATAGCAAGTATTGTAAACGGGTCAACCCATCAGTAACTACATATTAAATAAACATACTCATCCTCATTTAGATCATGTACCTTAACCCATTTGACACATCAAGAAAAGAACTTAACCCAAAGTAATAACTATGAGTCAAAATCACAGCCTCTACTTTTACCTTAGATGTCTCCTATGGGTGAAACAAATCAGTGGATAGTGTACTCAAATGCTTACAACCTCTTAAATCAAACACAATTGTATAAAATAGACCATGCTCTACTTAATTACTCTGCATCTTAGTAATATTACCTTGATTATTAATAGCTCTCTACGTGTTCCATTGTATATAGAGTTACAAAGCCATCCTATATTTATAAGAGAAATAATTCCATCTTAAGAACATGTTACAAAGCCATCCTATATTTATAAGAGAAATAATTCCATCTTAACTGGTCGGAATTTTGGACAAACAACCGATATACCTGGATTCTGCAGTGACTGCATAAAAGACATTACTTTTTCATCACGACCGAACTCAAGAGCAGATTTATCATCTCTATCCCCCACCACAAACGACTTTACAGCGGATAGGCTCAAACCAGATCTCTCCTTCACGGGTGAAGAATCTCTTGATACTATTATCAAATCTATAAATTCAAATCATTTTTTAAGTGTTTCGCATAACAACCTTAACATGGCTTCGTATGAACAATAGCAAATATAAGTTTCCTTAACCTACTCTTTATCTAATGCCAAGGTAAATGACCAAATCTTATTTCATATAACTAATTTAAACCTTTATACTGTTGGTTCTCTACAGCTACTGAACTCAAAGGAATCATGACAAAGTTGTTATAATGATGTACAATAATATCATAAATTTGGACATACATATAGGCTTGCAGCCGTTTCATGGTATCCAGAACCACCAAACACGAAATTAGCTCCAAGTAGGAGATTCTTCCCCTTTGCTATAGGTTCTAATGTTACCATTAACAGAATGAATAATTACAGCCTAAGTTGTAATAAGTTGTAAATTATAGTTTGACGTTTATGTGACTAACTTGAGTTGAGGATTTGCCAAGTCAAGCTGCGGCTTCAAATCACCACCTGCAGAAAATAAAGCGTGGTTACAAAAGTGAATAAAAAGTATATGAAAGATCTGTCATGAGATAAATATATAACATTCATTGAGCTGTAAACAATGTATCCAAAGATAATTGAAAATGAACAGAACGGTATGCCAGCTCAACAGTCACCAGACAGGGGACTCAAAATTTTGCTTAATACATTTCATAGTGAATATTTACCTTTTGACAGCCCGTCCTGCTTTGCTTCCATAACAATAACATCCATCCACTTCCATCCCCGAATTCGGCCATCATCGCCACAACTATATAAAAAAATTAGCCAAAAAAACTACAATGTCAGTCGACATATGCAGTATACAGAAAGAGCATGAGTAGAACATTATAGTAAAATGGGTCCCGTTTTTCTAACCAAAATACTTGATTCTTAAACAGAGAGAACATTGTGAAACATATACATTCCTAAAATACGCAAAGCAACACATGACTTTTCATATAAGCAAGCATTGGTAGATGTTTACCTCAACAACAACGAATCTTCACTGTCACCATAGAACTTCACATCATATGCAGGCCCATCATGCTCGTGAAGTAAACAATTCGGTTCAGGTACATTCAAACTAAAAAGAAAAAACATAATCAATTACACACATCCTCGTTAAGGTGCTATTTGGATGACACTATTCAAAAGCAACTTCTTTTTACCAACTAACCAAAATCAAATTATCCATTTACATTAAACACAGTCCAAAAAATAGTGTTTTAGTATGTTTCCACTACTTGAAGTTGTAGTAATCACTTATGATAAGACATTTTATTATCATGAGTAGGTTATTAAACATAAGGGGGTGTTTGTTTTAGCTTATTATCGGGTTTATTAGCTTATTTTGTGCAACTTATTTTGATAAACTGAATTTACAGCCTTCATTCACTTTTGAGCTTATTATGACAAAGATCTGAATACAATTTATCAGCAAAGAGACCCAGGATTATATACTGATATACAGAAAATAAGCTACCGATAGATTAACAAACCAACATAACTGATCATAACCGCCACCAACTCAGAATCCTACAATCCAAACAATCTGCAACAATGATTGAACAATTAGCACTCAGTACAAAAGATTAAGAATAAGTGAAAAAAATTTATGTATTTCATGCAATTTAACGCGAATCTAATAATACTTATCAAAAAACTAATACACTTTTCATACCTGGTATGCTACTACAAGGGATCTCAAACCACGTTCAGCAAATTTCTCTATTACGTGATGGACCCTATGCTCAATGTCCGATTTATTGTGTGCGAGATTCAAAATCTGAGAACCATAATAAAACGTGTGTTCAATGTCAGGAGTTATTATGCTCAAGATGCAAAATCTGAGAACCATAGAACATGTCACGGATGATATACCTGTTCAGGGGCACCCTTACTGACACGATGCATTGAAACCACCTGTAGGCTATTGCTAACATTGTGTAGTAACATTTTTGAAGACCGGGTAGGTTACAGCAGTCGGTACATGACTGCTGAAATTTTGTACTTATGGAAGCTAGACGACTTACCAGGGAAGACACAAGCAAATCCATCAGCCTTTTCGATCAATTCATCAACAGGCAAAGCAACAATCGATTCATCTTTGTGTTGTCCTAATAACGCAGATGAAGGGTACATGTTGGTCCCCATTCCAAGCCGGCGTCCTGTTTCTTTTCCTATTGCTAGCTGATCACCTATTCAAGATTGGGAAGGTCATGTGGATGAAAGTTAAACTTTACATATCGCTGAGTATATGCAATGAAAATCGAGATGATTTGATTAAGCTATAAAAAATAATTATTGATTTAACTTCCTGTCCTATGTCATAAGGTAGCTTCAATATCTCTATAATACTTTTACAACTGTAAATAATAGAAGAATCCACACCTGTGATCATCTTAACGCTCACTCCAAGATTCAAAGCCCTTCTAATTGTCTCTGCACTGTCATGTCTGGGTGGGTCAAAGAGAGGCATGAGACCGATAAACTCCCATGGACCTCCTGGGCTTTCCTTATTTCCGTTAGGGACTTCCTGTTAAAAAATGTTAGAATACAAAGAAAAACTTGCGTTGAAGGGTCTTTTTGATCTTGGATAACATTTTCATACATGGTATGCTACTGCAAAGGATCTCAAACCACGTTCAGCAAATTTATCTATTAAGTGATGGACCCTATGCTCAATGTCCGATTTATTGGGTGCGAGATTCAAAATCTGAGAACCATAATAAAACGTGTGTTCAATGCCAGGAGTTATTATGCTCAAGATGCAAAATCTGAGAACCATAGAACATGTCACGGATGATATACCTGTTCAGGGGCACCCTTACTGACACGATGAATTCTATGTTCACCATCAATATATGTCAAAGTTGTCCGCTTGTCGGTTGGATTGAATGGAAGGAAATGGACCTCCTGGATGCCAGCCCTTGCCTAGATATAAAAAATTTGATATTATTATACGGCAAACAACTCAATGCAGTATCTAAGTCTTCCGGGAATATGATATTATTATATGGCTATATGCCCCATTTACTGTGCTACAGTAATAACATTTGCAGCAAAAACTACATACCTCCTTTGGGTCAGCCAACATTCCTACTATAGCAGCATCTATTGCGTCTTGGTTTTACACTCTAGAGGCTCTTGCAGCCATCAACACCACCACGAGCCTTCTTTTTCACGTCATCTAAATCAGTTAACTAATGGATGAGGTAGGTCATACTGCAAGCAACATATTTGAATATTAGTACATAGGATACCACCAAAATTCAAACTTTTAATATTTTGCTACTATCCTACCTGAACTATGCAATCTACACCTGGGATGTCAAGTCCACGTGCTGCCACATCAGTGCACATAATGATATAAATAAGATGAAATCACCTCTTTCAAACATTAGCATTGCACGAACCCTGCTAAATTCTTCATTAAAACTTAGTAAATTATAATAAAAAGATTATGTTTGAATTTTACCTGAGTTTTTAAAATAGCTTGCAGATCCGGCTTATTTTTTGTAAAGCTCTTCTCTTTTGGTTCTGTAGCTCATTTTACTTATAGCGACGTACCTGGCAATTCGGTTAAATTTCTTGGAACAGGTGAAGTTACATTGGCACGTTCAGATGTCGTTAAGAGAATCTGGGACTATATTAAACAAAATAATCTACAGGTATGTACACCTTACCTGTTAAATTGTGTCATCTCTAGAAATTATAATGACTAACAATATTCAAGTAAAAGATTATGCAACAGAAGATTGAGTCACATGCGAAGGAGCATCACAATTGACGTTCTTGCCTGCAACGTCGAAACTTTTGTAATACACTTATGTATACAAAAGTCAGTCTAAAACACATGTTAATTTATGGAACGTGTATTTATACATACCAAGATTCAAATATTTTGAAGATGACATATGCACACAAGTAACATAATACACGTTTTCTTACAAACCTGTGATGAAGAAAACACAAAAAGGATCATTAGATGAGATTGTGAGAGAAAAAGGATATTAGGGTTTATGAGAAAAAATATAATGAACCGTATAATTTGTTGTAGGGATTTTTATAATTATGTTTTGTAGATAAATACATTCCTAAAACAATACAAATTTCAAAGAATTTTATTTACTATATGATTCTAATAAAATTATAGCCATTTATATATTATAGTATGGAATATAATTATCAAAATAACTTGTTGCCTAAGTGGTAAACACACAAGTTATTTATCAAAACAACCGAGGTTCAAACCTTGCAAGGGACTTTTTTTATAAATAATTTTCAAAAATGCTTAAAAAAATCCGAAAATTAACCCAAAAAATCCGAAAATTAACCCAAAAAAAACGAAAATTAACAATTAATTGCTTAGTTGGCACAAAAATGCTTATGTGGCATTGAGGTGGCATTGAGGTGGCATTGACGTGGCATTGAGGTGGCATTAATGCCAAATGCCTCCTGTTATATATAATATAGAGATATATATATATGGTAGGGTTAAAATGAAAAGTTTCTTATAATAAAAAGAATGAGAAGGCATGTGGAGGTGACATGTGTCACCTTTGCCACATCACCATGCCATGTCATGTGACATGTGTCACCCCCACCCACCCACCCCCCCCCCCCCCCCCCCCCCCCCGCAAAAAAAATTTTTTTCCAGCCAAAAAAAATTTTTTTTTTGATAAAAAAAAATATCCCGCCAAAATTTATTACTGCATCACAGTTATAAAAATACTGCATCACAATTATAATTGTGATGCAGTAATTTATAACCTTAGTGCACTAAAATCATGATTATGATGCAGTAAATTTTTAACCGTGATGCAGTAACTTATAACCTTAATGCACTAATAAGTTTTGGTGCATCTTTATTATAAGTTAATAGTTCAGTGCATCAAAATCAAGGTTATAACCTTAAATGCACTAAAATCATGATTGTGATGCAATAACTTTATAACTGTGATGCAGTAATTTATAACTTTAATGCACTAAAATCATAATTGTGACGCATTAACTTATAACCTTAATGCACTAATAAGTCTTGGTGCATCTTTATTATAAGTTACTGCATCATAGTTAATAGTTAAGTGCATCAACTATGATGCACTAAAATCAATGTTATAACATTAATGCACTAAAATCATGATTGTGATGCAGTAACTTTATAACTGTGATGCAGTAACTTTATAACTGTGATGCAGTAATTTATAACCTTAATACACTAAAATTATGATTTGTGATGCAGTAACTTTATAACTGTGATGCAGTAAAAAAATTTGGCAGGAAAAAAAAAATTGCCCCCAAAAAAAAATTTTTTGCGGGAAAATTTTTTTTTTTCGGGGTGGGGTGGGGTATGGTGATGTGGCATGGTGATGTGGCAAAGGTGACACATGTCACCTCCACATGCCTTCTCATTCTTTTCATTCTAAGAAACTTTTCATAATAACCTAAACCTATATATATATATATATATATATATATATATATATATATGTACATTTTCATATTATGTAAACAATAGTTGTTATACATATGCGTTTCTGTAAGATGTAAACAATATTACTTGTTTAGTGTTTTATATGAAAATGTAAGTGTGTTAGTAAACTATTGGCTCAAACCATTTACGCATTTTATTTGTTTCGTTAAAATGATTTTACGTTTGTTATCGACAAAATATTAGAAGATCGTAAAATATAAATAAACGTTTTTACGGCTTATTTGTATTAACAGATAAGATTGAGGATGAACCTCATTTCATCTTGTAATTCGTGAACCATGATTCGGGTCCTTCCACTAAGATGGGCGGTGCGCTCACAATGGGAGCAACCATGTCGAGGTAGGAGAGTAGGATTATTGTTTGGTGGTGGAACATTTGTGGAAGTATTGTTGGTATTTGATGGAGCAATGAGGGAAAAAAGCAAAGCATTTTGCATTTGCAATGCCTCATTTAGATGAGAATCCACCATGTTTGAAAAGGCATGGAAGTTTTCTAGATGAGCTTGTATCTCTATTTGAGATTGTGGGTGGTCTTCCCACATTGACTCATCAATATCATCAATATGTGGAGAAAAGGATGTAGGTGATAGAGCATGGTCTCCATATAGTGGCCCATGGATATCGTTGTGGATTGGCTGGAAGAGAAGTGGTCTAGGTTCATTTTGCAAAGGGGCGTTTAGTTCAAATGATGCTCTTGGTGGTTCATGAGCGATACGCTCAATGGTGTCGAATGATGGAAAAGGTGGTGAATTTGTGGGCCTAGGAGGTAGGTCTTCCAAGTCATCCAAGAGTAGATTTGGAGACGTTGGTGGAGTTGAAAAGAGTTCTATGGGTATAAGCTTTGGAGATTTCGGTGCTGATGGTGTTTTTGATGATTGTATTGGAGCCGGTGAAGGAGAGGTGACAATTGGTGTTTTAGTAGGTGGTGGAGTGGTGATGATAATGGTTGATTTTGGTGGTGGAGTTGGAGTACTCAAGGTAAGGAAGTTTTCATCTCTTATTGGAGATGAAATGTTGAGTGGTGATGAGTCTGAGAAGGAACTAAGGTTGACAAAGCAATAAGGTCTTACACTTATTCTTGCGGTTTTCTTGAGAGGTTTGGTTGATGGTGATGATGGTGATGACTTTGTCATTGTGATCAAGCTTGTGCTAAGAGAATAAGGAAGAAATTGTTGAGGTGTGAAGATGACCATCTTTGATGTCTTAATTTATAGGATTATGGGATTATAGAAATTTGTGTTTGATTTGATGTTAAGCCATACAAGTGAAGTAGTTCCTAATGATTTGGAAGAGTTTAAATGCATGTCAAATCTCCTTAAGTCAATCCATACAAGAAGTGTTGAGTAAATTAAGCAAAATATGTAATAAATGGACTTCAATCATTGCAAAATCCTGAAGATCAGTCATCCACGGATTCCAAGGAACCAAATAAGGGTTCCTTCCTTTATTAAAAAGGGTTCCTTGGGTGAATTTTGAGAATTTTTGAATTTTGGTGGTAAATGGATATCCTATTGGTCCAAGTAAGTTAAACTAGTCCTAATATGAATGAAAAGCAGTAAAAACTATCCTAGTAACAAAATTTGGTAAATTTGAGTGCGGGATTAAGCAAAATTCATAAACTTACCTACAGGTCTCCACGGAATCAAATTTTTACAAAGACAGAACCCAATTTTTGGTTCCGTCTAGTCCACTGTGGTGATTTTGGCGGCACCAAATTTTTCTACGGACGGAACCAAAATTTTGGGTCCGTCGTATCCGTGGTGATCAGTTTTGTTCACATAGGCGTTTTTTAACCCTCATGAACTTTTTTGAATCGTGAAAATTTTCTTAAAACATATGGAGATAATTATTCTGGTTTGGAAAAAGCAATAACACATATATAAACACATGGGAGCATATATTTCAAATAGGGGCTAGTGATTTTCACTAAACGGTGAAAATTTGATAACAACCAAATGTTATCCCCCTGCACGACAAAGTTAGTTCACATGATTGTTTTAAGTTTAGTTAACATCCTAGAAAGCGAAAATACATAAAATACATCATACATCATTGTTTTTGTCCTAGTACCAAACACTCCTTAAAAACCTCCATCACTTGTCCAACTTCTTGTTAATCTTGGAAAGCATCCTACCAAGACACTTGAACATACCCTTCGTTTGCTTGAATTCCTCCGAGGGGTTCTCAATCTCTGGAAGTGATGCGTAGTACTCGTGAGGTTGAAGCCTAGAGTTAGGGAGTCCATCTTCCGAGCTATTTGATGATGAAGTTGAAGGAGTAAGAGGTTGTGGTCGTTTCCCTTTGGTCTTAGTCTTGGCTACCCTTTCATCACTCAATGGCACAAATATGAGAGGGATAAGAGGATAGTCAAGTTTTACCCCTCTAGGACTTGGTGGAATGGGTGCAAAAGCTCTAAAGAGACGGGTAAGAAGCATCCCGTAGGGAAGAGCAACAGTTCCTTGAGTGGGAATGTCGGTCATCCTCCTAGCAATTTAGTATGCCAAGTTGAATGGTTGACGGGTGGACAAGCTATAGAGGATGTAGCAAAGGCAAGCATTGATATGGTCACGGTTTCCTATGGTGCTTATGACATTGGCTCTAATAAGTTCTTCCCATTTCTTGAAGTGAGACTTAAGCTCATTGAGTTCCATTCCATATGGATCTCGGTTGATTTTGGCTGAGATTAGTTGAAGAAGAAACCTCAATTATAAGTTATGTGTGTTTGTAGGTCGTTTTGGTTATGTGGGTTGTGAAGAAGGAAGTATTCTATAATTCAAAATTTTTGTACTGACTGAACCACGGACCAGACGGACCCAATATTTTGGTTCTGTCTTTGTTGACGATTGGTTCTATGGGAACAGTAGCAAAATTTTGCTAATTTGCTGTGTTTGGTCATTCTAAGTTTTAAGCAATGTTTTTTTTTATTATGTGTTTGGTTCCATTAATCCTAAACCAAGTCTAAGAAGATTAAATGGTTCTCGTTTAAGAGGTTTTGTTAGGATGTCATCAATGTTATCTTCGGAGGAGACTTTCTCGATTGAGATGTTTCCTTTTTGAACATTGTCGCGAAGGAAGTGATGACAAATTTCAATATGTTTCGTTCGGGCATGTTGGATAGGATTTTTGCAGAGATCAATGGCTCCTGTGTTGTCACAAAGTATAGAGATGTCGTTGAGTTGAATTTCGTAGTCCACGAGAGCTTGCTTCATCCAAAGAGCTTGTTGACATGCCTTTCCGGCTGAGACGTACTCAGCTTCGGTAGTTGAGATAGCGAGGGCAGTTTGTTTCTTTGAGAACCATGAGGTCATGAGGTGAGACATTGTCCAACAAAAGTACAAATACCACTTGTACTCTTTCTATCGACATAGTCTCCGACATGGTCCGAGTCGACATATACTATGGTTTCTACACCCGTTCTTTTGGGATACCATAATCCTAAACATGTAGTGCCTTTAATGTATCTAAATATTCTTTTTATGGCTTCTAGGTGTGATGTTTTAGGATTTTCTTGAAAGCGAGCACATAGACAAATACTAAACATAATGTCGGGTCTACTAGCCGTGAGATAAAGTAGGCTACCAATCATTCCTCTATATTTAGTGTTATCTACGGATTCACCTTCCTCATCCTTGCTGAGTTTAGTTTCCAAGGACATGGGTGTTTTAGTAGGTTTTGAGTCTTCAAGACTAAATTTCTTGAGCATATCTTTTATGTTTTTAGATTGGTTGAAGAATATACCATCTTCTAGTTGTTTAATTTGAAGTCCTAAAAAGAAGTTTAACTCGCCCATCATACTCATCTCAAACTCGTCGTGCATGATTTTAGAGAAATCATCACATAGATCTTGACAAGTTGATCCGAATATGATGTCATCTACGTATATTTGAACTATGATAATAAGTGATTCCGTTTTCTTAGTAAAGAGAGTATTGTGTACTAATCCCATGGTGTATTTGTGTTCAACTAAAACAAGTCTTAAGTCGATCATACCAAGCTTTTGGTGCTTGCTTAAGTCCGTATAAAGCCTTTTTGAGTTTGAAAACATGATTTGGTTTTTCAAAGTCGGTGAATTCGGGAGGTTGTGTAACATATACTTCTTCATTAATGAAACCATTCAAGAATGCACTTTTAACATGCATTTGAAAAAGTTTGAAGTTGTGAGCACATGCATATGCAAGTAAGATTCTAATAGACTCGAGCCTAGCTACCGGTGCATAGGTTTCGTCGTAATCAATACCTTCTTGTTGATTATAGCCTTGTGCCACAAGCCTAGCTTTGTTTCTAGACTCTACACCATTTTTGTCTATTTTATTTCGAAAAACCCATTTTGTTCCAATTATAGTTTGATTTTTAGGTTTTGGAACTAATGTCCATACGTCATTCCTAATAAATTGGTTTAGCTCCTCTTGCATAGCTACTACCCAAGATTCATCTTTTATTGCTTCGTTTATGTTTTTCAGTTCAATGGATGACACAAAACAAAAGTAGTTACTTTGATTTTGAGCTTGTGATCTTAATTTTATTTGATTAAGTTGTCCTATGACTTTTTTTAAAGGATGACTTTTAGATTCTTTGATATTTATAATATCTTTGTTTAATGGTTCATCTTTCTTGTTATTATCATTGTTTTCTTGACTTTCAACTAAGTCATCATCTACCAAAGGTGATGTCTTAGAGAGAGGTGGATTTTCGTCAAATGTTATGCTTAACAATTCCTCGACTCTCATTGTTTCTTTGTTTAAAACGATGTATGCTTTGCTAGTTTGTGAGTAACCAAGAAACACACCTTCATAAGATTTTGGGTCAAATTTGGTGAGATAGTCTTTGGTATTTAAAATGAAACATTTGCATCCAAATACTCTAAAGTATCCTAAAGTAGATTTTTTGCCTTTATAAATTTCATAAGGTGTTTTGTTCAAGAAATGACGTATTAGGACTCTATTTAAAATGTAGGTAGAAGTGTCAACGACGTTAGACCAAAACTTTTGGGGTATGTTTTGTTCATTAAGCATTGTTCTACTCATTTATTGAATAGTCCTTGTGGACGTATGGTCCGAACTGGGCCAGGAATGGGTCAGGCCCGGCAGATGCGGCCCACTCTACGCCTAAACCCTAATCTATCCCCTATAAATACATGACAGGTTATCTCTAACCCTAACTAACTTTGATATGCTACATCGCATACTAACTTGACCGTTGGAGGTGGACCCCGGGGCTACGGCCTCGGGTCCACTCCTAACGGGTTCTCTTTGTTGACAGGTCTGCTAGGACTCGAGAAGACGACTAACGGCCCAAGGAGAGTCGTTGAATCCAGTTCGCGCTAGATTATGCATCAACAAGTTGGCGCCATCCGTGGGACCACGAATAAACTATGTTTCGTGTTCTCATATTACCGGAAAGCAGAAATCAATTTCTAAAGTCGGTAACTCTAAAACCTTTGCATTCTGCCATGCGTAGAACTTGCTTTACCATTATCCGCTGTTATTCCGATGCGCACAATTTAGATGCGTAAATATTTTATTAACAAGATAATAGCTCGTAAACCTTTATGGTATACTGCTCCTGCACGACAAGTTCTAGTAAGGCAACTATACATTATCATGATGTCCTTCTTTTTATAATATTATAATTATCATTATTAGTTGTTTAATTCATGTGAACCAACATCTAATATAACATGTATACGATTCATGATTTTCTTTACATAATATACACGAAAAGAATAAGTCCGCACGATCGGACCTATTTTATATTTTCGTCCGCACGGTTGGACCTAAGAAAATATCCGCATGATCGGAGCTATTTTATCTTTTAGACGCGAATTAATTCGCGCAGATACTGTTTTTACGGTTGGTACGCCTGTTCGCGCTCGAACAACGCAGTCGCGATAAATCTACCCGCGTTAGGCCGTGCGTTCAGACATCTTCGCAGAGAACGCGTACGCGCGACACCACGATGCTAGTCAATCGCCATGATGCGCACTGGACAAAGGCCGTGGTATAAACATTTGCGATCATCCACAAACATTCGAGTCTATGCGGTTACGATAAATCCATCTGCGTCTATTAGTCGCGGTCACGGTACATCCATCCGAGTTTTTATTTTATACATTAAAAAAAAACAATTAATTATTTCGTCGGTACGCATCCCACGACGGGTGCACACCGCCACTTTTCGTATGTGCTATATATTATTTATGCTATGCGCAATATATTATTCATGCTATGTGCTGTTTATTGTTTCACTTCATTAGGTTTTATATGCTGCGATTCGCGGCATATACTTTTAATCTTTGTATTCAGTATTTTTCGCAGATTAAATAAGTTTAATGCTCCTACACGAGTAGCACCATCAAACTTGGGGGGCTACCAGGGTATATGCTACCACTGTTTCCGTACGCATCGCGCAGGTATATTTGGAAGCAGATCGTATGTAAGAGTTATTGCAAGCTCGGCACAAAGACGGATTTAAATATTCGCACCATATTGCCACAGGGGAGACGTCTTCTGTCGGTTGTAAAGACGGATGTAATGCGCGCAGAAGCACGTCTTCTGTCGCACCTCTTTGTCGCGCACAGCGCGCACTTATGCTACAGAAGCACGTCTTCTGTCGCACCTCTTTGTCGCGCACAGCGCGCACTTCTGCTACAGAAGCACGTCTTCTGTCGCACCATGCTGCGTCGCTACTGGTACAAAAGGTACGCCCTTACCCAGGATGCAGCATACGGGTTCCACTTTCATATACGCGGCCATGAACATAACTTAAGTTTAGCATTACATAGCCATGCGCTATCTCATACTAGACTTGGGGGGCTTGTGGACGTATGGTCCGAACTGGGCCAGGAATGGGTCAGGCCCGGCAGATGCGGCCCACTCTACGCCTAAACCCTAATCTATCCCCTATAAATACATGACAGGTTATCTCTAACCCTAACTAACTTTGATATGCTACATCGCATACTAACTTGACCGTTGGAGGTGGACCCCGGGGCTACGGCCTCGGGTCCACTCCTAACGGGTTCTCTTTGTTGACAGGTCTACTAGGACTCGAGAAGACGACTAACGGCCCAAGGAGAGTCGTTGAATCCAGTCCGCGCCAGATTATGCATCAACAGTCCTATTCTTACGTTTTACTACCCCATTAGATTAGGGTGTTCGACGAGCCGAAAAGTTATGTGTTACACCATTAGTATCGCAAAAGTTTCCAAATTGTGTTTCATTATCGAATTCACGACCATGATCCGTTTGGATCAACACAATGTTAGCACCTAGTTGATTTTGAATCTTCTTACTAAGTATTTCAAATTTATCAAAAGCTTCATTTTTAGTTTTCAAAAACTTTGTCCAAGTGTACCTTGAGTAATCATCTACTATGACCAAAGTGTAGAAGTTGCCTCCATAACTTTGTATAGCGAATGGACCAAAAAAATTCATATGCAAAAGCTCTAGACACCTAGATGTGGAAACCATGTTTTTAGCCTTATGTATGAACTTGTTTCCTAATTTTGCAAGCTTCACAAAAGTGTTGGTCATATTTCAACTTGGGTAAGTTTCTAACTAGCTCTTTTGAGGATAAGGATTGAATGAGTCTCATATTAGCGTGACCTAGACGTCTATGCCAAAGAGTAGAGTTATCATCTAAGGTTGTTAGGCAAAGTTTGTCTTTAGATGTTCTATCTATTTTCATGAAGTAAATGTTATTTTTCCTAACTCCTTTTGCTATGATGATAGTGTCTTTTAGTATTTTACTACCATTTGCTTCAAATAGTACTTTATACTTTTTATCACATAGTTGACTAATACTAAGTAGATTAAATCCTAGTCTATCAACATGAGCAATATTTTCAATAGTTAGAGAGTCATGAGCAATCGTACCTTTGCCAATGATTTTCCTTTTGAGATTGCTACCAAAAGTAACATTACCTCCGTCATACTCTTGGTATGTTGAGAAGAGGCTTTTGTTTCCCGTCATGTGTCTTGAGCATCCGCTATCTTTTATCCATTCATCAGGCTCCAAGCCGACTTTTAAGCATACCTATGACACATATAACTCAAGCGTTTGGTCCCCAATATTTCATGGGTCCGTTTGGGTTAAACATACCTTTTACTTGGTTCATATATGGAAATGATGGATATGGATTCCATGACATGCAATTAGGAGTTTGATATGGTCTAGGGTAGTTTTGATTCCAACCGGTATGTTGATAGTTGGGTTGTATGTTGTAGTTACTTTTAGGAAAGGGGCATTTGGCAATACGCGTTTTAGGCCTTTTTTGAGTGGTTTTATATCTAAATTCATTTTTAGCAATTCTTACTCCTATTGTAACAACAGGTTTTTGTTTAACACCATCTTTAGATTTCTTAGTAACTTTTACAAATTCACTACGGTCCGTTTTGCAAACTTGTCGTCCTACTGCAATAACCACGGAACCAAAATTTTCAACGGACGGACCCAAATTTTTGGTTCCGTCTGGTCCGTGGTGTTCTGTTGCAGTTGGGACATTTTGTTTGTGTTTTCCGGCCGTTTTGGTTTGACTACTTGGAATCATTACTTCATTAAAACCTAATCCACTTGTATTTCCTGGTACTTTTTGAATTCTTACTATTTCATAGGCACAAGAAATATTTTTGTTAAATCTTTTAAATTTAGAATTATGTTCGATGAGAACCTCGTGTGTGAGTTTTAGCTTTTCTATTTCAAGACCAAGCTCTTGACATGATTTTTAATCATTGTCATTAGTCTTGCCTTTTTCTAATTGATTTGCCTTTTCTTTTAACTCATAAACTTCGTTTTCTAAATTTTCTTTTTAGTTTTTAAAAACTTGTTTTTAGTTATGATTTTTAAGCTAAGCTCACATAATTGATTATATTTTTTTTGGCAAGGTTTCATCATCAATAGAAAACTAAGATGAGTCGGAATGTACCTCGTGTGATTCATGTGCCATGAGAGCGATCTCTTCCTTACTTGGTTCTTCTTCATCATCACTTTCACTCCAAGCACCACTTAAAAAAGCTCATTAAGTTTTGCTTTTAGGTGGCATCGGGAAATCTCCTAATAGATGACTTGTATCACCGCATCTAAAGCACTTCCTTTCACTTTTTTCCTTTTTGTCATCTCGTCTTTTTGGAATGACTTCTTTTTATCTCGGGGTTGCCTTACAAACTTTCCTCTTCTACTAAACAACTTCTTGAAATCTCTTACGGCCATGGCATACTCTTCGTCTTCACTATTCGAAAGATTCTTCATCATCACTAGATTCCGTTCTTGCCTTAAGAGCAACGGATTTGACTTTCTCTCTTTTGCCTTTGATGATCTCTGAATCTTTCTCCCTCGCCATTTCATGTACTTTGAGGTTTTTAATTAGCTCTCAAGTGACATTATTGAGAGATATTTTGATTCCTCAATAGCCGTTACTTTTTGTCTCCATTTCGGATGGAGTGCTCTAAGAAATTTCCTAACAAAGTTCTTGCTACAAAAAGATTCACCAAGTGCTTTAAGAGAAGTGACAATATTATTAAAACGAGCAAATCCACAATTAATGGTTTCATCTTCAGGGATAACAAATTATTCATATTGTTGAACAAGAAGATCAATTTTGTTATCCTTGACTTGTGAATTCTCTTGATGTGTAATAATTAAAGATTCCCAAATGTCTTTGGCGGTTTCACACATAAAAATTCTTTCATATTCCTTTCTAGGCAAAGCATTATAAAGCATCATTTTAGCTTCATTATTTTTACCTATTAATTTTTTTTGTTCATCATTTGAAATATCTTTTGTTGTAGGAATAAAATCACCTTTAATGATAACAAACCAAAGATCTATATCTTTTGATTTCACATATATTTCAAAACGGTTTTTCCAATAGATAAATCCATTTGTTTCAAAAAGTGGTGGTCTTTCCATAGATTGCCCTTCTTTAAAGTTCGGAATCCATGGAACGTTTCAAGTTTATAAAATACAATATATTTTAGAAAAATCTTGAGCAACGAGGCTCTGGTATCAATTGTGGAAAACTAGAAGGGGGGTTGAATAGTTTTACCGTTTAAAATCTTAATTGTTTCGAAAACTTATTGTGAGATCAATCAATATAGATTAATGATGTGTTAGTGAAGAATGAATAATATGTAAGCAATAGATAATATGTAAGTAAGGAAAGAAACAATCAAACTACGACAAAGTTGTTTATAGTGGTTCGGTCTACAAGGACTCTTTTTTCTTGTCCTACTCCACTCCCCGAGTCTCCAACTCGAGAGTTATCTTCACTAATCAACAAGCTCCTTTAACCGGCGGAGAAAACCTTTACACGTCGCTTACACAATATTTCTGACACAAAGCTAGATGTCGAGTTCTTTTACAAGGGTACAACCACTCCCAACACACTATGTATTTTGAGGACTAAAATACTAACCACTCACACTCAGATGTTTAAGATGGTTTGGTACAACAATGATGAATGAATAATAATGATTCACACAACAATAAAAGAAACAAGACTTCTAACTATTTGTTGAAGCTTGATTATGCATTGATCTTCTTTGCTACAAAAGATGATCACTAAAATGAAATGAAACTGAGATAGATGTAATAGAATGAGAGAATGTATGTGTTTTATGCTAATGAGGGATGAGAAAACAACTTGGTTTGGCTTGCTATTTATAGGCCAAGTGATCAGCAGATCACAGACTGGACGGAACCAAAAAAAGGGGTCCGCCCTTTATAATTTTTAGTTCCGCCAGTCTGACAGTGGAGATCACAAAAAATCTTTCAAAGATCATCCAAATCTCTCCAAAATTATGTAAGATATGATGGGTGAATATCTAAACAAAATATTCTATAAAATCTTCTAAAGATTTCCAATGTGATGCAAGCCATGATGTAATATGTAGTTTTTCATTTTTAGAATTAACATGTTATATAAGTAAATACTTATGTAATGTTTTGTTTAAGAAACTAAACATGCTTGATCTAAAAATGTTGATCCACGTTATAGTTTTGAAGATTAACTATGTGAATTGATATGTAGTTAATCAAAATGTGATAAGATGCATATGCTTAAATGTTGAAGACTTATTTAAGAAAAGCTTGTATTAATGTCTAATAATCTTGACAAGCTTTATACTTTGCAAAAATGAAATTTACTTTTGTCGTTAACAAAACAAGGTAAAGATTATAAAATATAAATAACGTTTTTGGACGATATTTGTATTAACAGATGGTTCCAAAAAAATTTGGTAATGCCACAAAGTGATGAAGGCTTCGTGATGAACATAAAAGTTGTTAAACTTGAACCTCGAATTAGAAAAATAGTCACGGGTAAATAAGGGTCGGCGTACTTCGTACACTTCTTTTTTAATGATGAGGTTCCAACAAATGTTTTGATAATGGCGTACAGTGATGAAGGCTTTTCATTACCAAAAACCAAAGTTTCCCAAATCCATGAGGAGTGTCTTGTTTTGTGTACGAAAAAAGATAAGATACGGCATGGAAGGATACCATGTTAAAAGAAAATCGATTTGAAAAGTTCAGGTGTTTGACACACACGATGAGGGAGTGTATAAAACGTCTCCAAGTTAATGATGGTTTGAATTAAAACCTAGAAGTAAATTATCCTCCAGGTAATTACAATGTCAAATCGAATGTGCTCGGCGATACACATAATAACCAGAAACATTTCATTTCTCAATGCAATAATTATCAGTAAAAAAGCCATCATATCGACATTGTTAAAACGATATATGTGTTACCAGGGAATAAACATTTGCCTAATAAGTTCATCATCACCTAACTAACCCCACAGTAGACCAACAACTCTACTGTAACAGTCGATACCGACAAGAGACTTCAATATATATCACCTACATGGAGCTAGGGCTGTAAACGAACTGAACGTTCAGTGAATATTTCATGAATCGTTAGGTAAAAAAGTTCGTTTATGCTCGTTTATTTATTTAATGAACAAACATGAACAATATTTTACATTCGTTTAGTTAAATGAACGAACATGAACAAAAGTCATGTCCTTTCATTTATGTTCGTGAACATATGATTATGCATTTATTAACGTTCATTTTTGTACATTTATTTCTTTATGTTCGTATATCCATATTTTAATTGTATACTTCTAAAACTGTTTTTTTTAAATATTTATAAAACAAAATATTATGGATAATTTAATAAAGTTTATATTTGTTTTTCTACGTTCATCTATGTTCGATCGTTTATATTCGTTTAAGATTCGTTTAGTGTCTTAATGAATGAACATAAATGAACATGAACAACACATTTTCTTAATAAACGAACATGTACAAGAACATTCGTCCGCTTGAACGTTTATGTCCATTTACTTTTTCAGTTAAAATTAAATGAATGAACATAAACAAAGCTCCGTTCGTGATCAACCGGCTCGTTTATAGCCCTATGTAGAGCCCACAAAAATCAAGTATATACGTATCATTTTATTCGGACATGTTGAACTTTGATTTATTCCATATCATTGTGTTAAAACAGATTGAGTAAAGAGATTATCATTGGTTATTGATTATTATCGTCGTTTTTTTTTTTCTTTTTTTTTTCAAAATTTTCCCCATGTGTTGTGTTAAAAATATATAAGGCTTAGGGGTGATCTTCATCGTAAAATATAATATTATCTAGAAAATTTCTTTCAAAATACCAAATGATAATAATCAATAACCAATGATAATCACAAGGTTTGTTTAGAAAATTTCTCTCTTTCCGGCTGATGAGCCTTGTCTAGTCTGCCGCAAGGTTTGTTTAGATTCTTTTGGCGAGCATGCGGTCCATTGCAAGGAGTTACCGGGTTTCAAATACAGGCATGATTTGGTTAGGGATGTTCTGTATGATGTTCTTAAACGAGCAGGAATTTCTTCTAAAAAAGAGGTCACCGTGAACTTTCTGACAAATCAGCTTGAAGGGAGGTCTACTTTACGGCCAGCTGATATACTTGTGTTTGGATGGGCCGGGGGGAAACATGCTTGTGTGGATCTTACCGGAGTGTCCCCTCTTGTTGGGCTAAGGGATAATGGGTTTGTTGCGGGACAAGTGGCGTTGAAAGCGGAATCGAGCAAAGTTGCTAAACACGAGAAAGCTTGTTTAGAGAATCTATTTACCCCTTTTGCTTTTGATACATTTGGGTTCCTAGCTTCGGCAGCTGTGGAGTTTTTGACTAGGGTTCAACGGGTTGTGCAAAGTAATTTTGCGACCCCTAAGTCACAAAATTTTATTTTTAGTAGAATTGGTTTTGCCATTCAAAAGAGGGTGGCGGCACAGCTTGTTGCCCGTTTGCCTGCCATCTTATTGTAATCCGTTATAAAAGTCTGTTTTAATGAAAAAAAAGTATATTACCAAAAAAAAAAAATGTCCATCCTATAAATAGGGTTTATGGGGCGATCTTCACCAAAACAAGACATAAGATAATCTCATTCATCAAAACATAACATAAGTTGATGTCATATATCATCATAAAATTACAAAAAAGAAACAATTTCAAATAAGGGATAATATATGGGAAGGCCACCCAACTTTGAAGTATTTCCCGTATAGGGCATCCATTTATTGAAAGTAACTTACAAGTCACCCCAACTATGTGTTTATCATCGTTTACACCAATTTTGGTCAAATTTAATCCGAATAATTATCAAGCGGCAAGAATGAACACACCACTAACATATTAAATGAATACGAATAAAAAACTAGTCGTGAAATTCAGATTTATTCTTCTAAATTACTTTTAGTAATATTAATTCACACTTAAAGTAAGAGTATAATTGGTAATTTCACATCAAATATTTCAAGTCGTATTGGTTGTATAAGTTAGAGGTTGGTTCCTTATTTATATTTTATAGTTTTCTGGCATATATTTGGCCGGAATTGATGTAAATGAAAACAAACATATAATTGAACGACTTATAGTTTCATTCTATGTAGTTATCTCGGTCGGAAATCACATATCGTTAAAGGACCGAGATATGAAATAGCGGTTATCGCGGTGAGATATCGGTTTTTTATATTAGCTAGAATATTAACTATATATATATATAGAATATTAACTATATATATATTAAAATCATAACAAATTAAACAAAAAAACATAGCATAAAAGTCATTAGATACTATTTGCAATCCTGTCACAATTCTCAAATTCCGGTCATTTCTTAAATTAAATATGCATCATATTAATTCATTCATGGCATTTCATTTCACATTTAACGCGTAATTTTTATATTTAATAAACGTTATCGCGTGAGTTTTTATTTTAAATATTTAATCCGTTACTTTCAAAAATGATCCCGACATATTTTTATACTTACATTTAGTTGTAAAAACTATATTTTGAGTTTAACTAGTGTTTTGAATTTATTTGGTATATAATTCGTTAAATTTATATTATTACGACGTGTTTCTTAAAAACTATACGATAATTTTTATATCACTCAAATTTCACAAGGAATGTATTTTTACAATTTTTATTAACTCATTATAATCTATTTTGATCTATTAAAATTTTACTTGTACCTAAAACTATCATTTACCTTTACTTATACATTTAACTACACAACATTTTACTTACATTTTCTTACAACTTCACAAGTATATACACAAGTATATGTATAAAAAAAGAAAAAAAAATATATATATATTATTTGGGAACCATATCCCCTAAAATCCGGATTTTAGGGGGGAGGGAAGTCAAATTTGGTGGATTTTCTACAAAGCAAGTTATATACTTCAAGTAGATTGACTTCACTCATTAAATTGCAATAATACAAGTTACCAAAATTTTTTCTTCTCTCTTTGTTGCTCCATCAAAACCGGTTCTTCAAGAGTCTCAAAGGGATCACCATTTTTTTTCAAGATCAAGCATAAATACAATCTAGTTTATACTCTTTTTATGGTTTTGACATAAAAACCAAGAGTATTTAGGATAATCCTTGTTACTAGCACCTCATCATATTCACTTGTAAGCTTGTTTCTTTCATTTTCATGTTTCCTTTTTCATTTCATATTCATCTTTTCATTTTTGGAGATAGTATGCATGATATGTGATTTATACCATTTTTTCATGATTTATTGAGTTATATATATACATATTGGTCATCCTATAAATATTCCCATGGTATTCATTGGTCTTGATGGTGATTAGGAACCCATGACACCCTAAGAAGGTGTATGGTAGGATTAGATTAGTTTTGGAGTTGATTTGAAGGGATTAGAATAGGTTTTGTCCGAGAAAAACTATTTTCTATACGTATAAAATAGTTTCTGTCCTTATTTCGATTTTCTGGAAAAACCTACAGTTGGTACGAAAGTTTGGCCTTGATATTTAGAAAATATACTTTAAAACGAATCCGTGGCCTTTTGAACGGATAAAAACGGAGTTATAACGAAGCCGTGGTGAATTTTTAAAGTTTGACGACGAAATGTTTATTTTTCTGAAAATTCAGCATGCAGTTTTTACATTGTTTGGGTCAAAAACGAGCCTTAAGCTTCACAAATTATTTCGACTTATCAAAAATATATTAGTTTACTTCGATACGAAGCTAAGGACATATTATACGTAGAAAACGGATTTGAAACGACAAATATATGCACGTTTTTATAAACTTGCCGTAACTATTATTTTCTGAAAAACTATATTATTTTTACGATACAAGTATTTTAGTAGCTGTAACGTCCATGTTTGCGGCTGTTTTTAACCATGATGTGAAACTTTTTGGAACAAAATGTCTTCTAGTAAAATCAAGTTCACCGGCCATATTTTTCAAAACGACAAGCCGTTTGTATAGCGGAGTTGTAGTAAATTAATTACGGATGTTCAAACTTGGCCGAAACTCATTTTCTGCACACAATTAGCAAAAATCACTATCTTTAGCCCTTGATATCTTTATGATCGAGACCTTTTGGACGAAAACTCCTGAACTGAAACTTCTAGATATCGATACAAACTTTCCAAAACCGTCGAGTTCGTTCTCTAACGATCGACGTACACCGTTTTACGACTAGTTTTCCAAAGCCATTTTTGTTAATTTCATGATTTTTCCGACGACATTGTTTTGCGACGAAAAGTGGTAATTTCACCAAAAATCATTATAAAACCATTGTAGGATGACATTTTGACGTAAAAACTTGTAAAGTCATTTTTGAAGGGTCAAGACGTCAAAAGAGTATTTTTCGTCGACGAGTAATATTTTCAAAAACCCGTAAATGGTATAAATAACATACGAAATGCATGCATAACATTACATTGCAACTCATTGCATATCATATCATTTGTAATAGGTCCCGGTTAACACATCACTTTTTACCTCGGTGTACTCACTCTTGTCATCATTCCGGTTTACCAAGTGAGTAATCACATCCCCTTTTTACCGTTTTACTATATTTTTGGGGCGAAATGCATGAACCATATTTGAACTAAATTGATTATTACTTCTATGAACTCCTTAGACTTGAACTTTTGAACTTGACTTAGACTCTTGGACTTAATTATGAATTTATGACTTGTTGGAATTTATTGGACCGTACATATTATGACCTTGTCCCAAAGCCTCCTCTGTTCGGAGCATCACTATAAAGTCTCGCCTTATTGGTGGAGCGTCTCAATAAATCTCGCCTAGGTGGTCGAGTGACAAAGGAGTCTCCTCTGTTCGGAGCATCACTATAAAGTCTCGCCTTATTGGTGGAGCGTCTCAATAAATCTCGCCTAGGTGGTCGAGTGACAAAGGAGTCTCCTCTGTTCGGAGCATCACTATAAAGTCTCGCCTCATTGGTGGAGCGTCTCAATAAATCTCGCCTAGGTGGTCGAGTGACAAAGGAGTCTCCCTTGTTGGAGCAGTGCAAAGTCTCCCATGTTCGGAGCATCCCTGAATTATTATATTCGTGGTACTATATTGTGAACTATTCTGACCACTTACATTTGACTACTTGACGCGCTATATTTTGTGCAATGGGTTGTGTACACACAGGTTGCAAGTTTTGTATGGGCGGAACTTGGAACTGAGTGGATATACAATGCCTTTGCTTTGGGAACTATTTTTTTTGTTGACCGAAATCTTTGAATATTTCTTATGAGTTTTCTTATTTCACTAAGCGTGTTTACTCACCAACTATTTCATAGTTGACCCGTTTTCTCTCATGCATTTCAGGTGATCGTTAGTAAGCTCTTTCTACCAAGTCTTGCATAATGAAGTTTTCACTTGTCAATATAAATCATTATGTATAAAACATATATTTTGGAATCTAAACTTTGTAATATATTCGCCGATGTCGGCTAAACTGGTATTGTAATGGTGTAATATTTCTTTTTAATATTAATGTTGGTATGTTCTATTATCTTGTGCTTATGTTCCCTTCCGTTACACCTCGTGTTTCCGCCTCCGGCGAGGGTGTGACAAATCCAAGGGTTCACCATAACATAGCATAAAAGTTAAAAGCTTAAAACATAATAGAAAACAAACGGAATTTAATTGCAATCCACGGGTTCAGCATCCGAAACAACATCGTCTAAAGCATTCACTTCTTAGAGTTAAAAAAAAAGTCAGTAGGCATGTTTAAGTTAGTTCAATTTATTTCAATTAGGCACTTTTATCAGTACTCATTAGGCATAATAGATATATAAGTTAGTTCAATTAGGCACTTTTATCGGTAGGTGTTTTTATCAGTATTATCAATTTGACAATGTATAAGTTAGTTCAATTAGTTGTTTTCATCACTATATAATCACTAGGCATATAAATTAAGTCAAGAAGATTTGAAGAAAAGAAATATGTAATTAACCAATTACCTGTTAGGAAAGATCTGCTACAGCAGAAAGAATTAAGTCAAGAAGAAAAGAAGAAGAAGAAAGAAGATCTGCTATTGAATGTGTCGTTCTTTATTATTAGGTATTTAATTGGGTTTTTAATTAGGCTAAGTGGGTTTTTTGATTGGGTTCTTTTCAGTTGGGTTTTTTACAGATCTTAGAGTTAAAAAAAAGTCAAAATATCGAAAATATCGCCGATTTTCAAAATATCGTCAAAATATCGGAAAATATCGCCGATATTATCGGATCCGATATTTTGGGCCGATATTTTGAACCGATATTTTTTCTAGGAGCGAGATGCGAGATATCGACGATATATCGGCGATATATCGCCGAGATTAACTACATAGGTTTCATTTCAATAAATTGGTGGCCTATCTGTCAAAAGATGAAAACTTTAGTGACCTCAATATACATTATCCTTTAAAACAATCTCCCTATAAATTACAAACTAGTCTAACTCTTTCTTCCTCTTCATCTTATATTTTCTTCGTAGTATGAGAAATATGTGCAGAACATATTCTTCTCACGGCTTTTCTTTACAAACCAATGCCTCCGAGGATAGAAGATGCTTTGACACATGGTCCTCAACACCGTCGAGAAATATCTTGCAAACGATAATCGTTAAGCGATAAAAGATACACCATGGCGACGAGAATTTTTTTAGCTTTCAATATATTGACACTTTGATATACTTTCGACGAATTTTTCATTTTGAGTTTTATTTTAGTGTTAAAATTTGCATTTGCAAAAAACAAGTGCGATTTCACAAATCACGTGTGATTTCACAAATCACATATGATTTCACAAATCACATATGATTTCATAAATCACATGTGATAAGAAAATAACAAGTCACATGTGATTTTTACAGCATAAATATTACAAAAAAGGTCAAAAAAAAAATTCATTGAAAGTATATAGAAGTGCCTCTCTACATAAAGATAATTTAATTCTCGTCGCAATGATACTTCTTGTCTAAGAACTAATGGTTTGTGAAATATTTGATTTTTTTATAAAAATGATGAAAATGAGTTGTTTTATTTAATGAAAATGTAAGTGACCATTATTTATTTATTAAACTTTTCCCATTTTGTACGTGCGTCTACACACATCGACTAAGAGCATCTGCAATTGGGTTATTTTACACATGATTTTTTACTATTAAAAAAAAGAAAAAAAAATTATTTGCATCATTTGAACCATTTAAAAAAAGACTTATTAAAGACTTTTTGAAAAATGACTTGTAAACATCAAGTTTTATTAAAGATGGTGAAAATCATGAAATAGTAAACAATTTTCTGTTTTGTTTAAATTTAGTCACTGTAACTTTTTTTTAATTAAAAAATAATAATCAAATTTGAAAAGTGTTTCATGTTAGTCACTCAAAGTTTCAATAGTGTTATGTTATTATGTAGTTTTTATGTATGAGCGACTAAAACGAAACACTTTTCAAACTTGGTTATTATTTTATGTCATGTATTTCTTTTCACCTGTTCATAAGTTAGTTGGTGTTGTACATTAAGTTGGTTGGGGTTAGTGAAATTCAATGGTGGGTATTTATTGCTACAGTACAACTAAACAATGTATATATTAATATCTTAAAGATAGTTTTTTTGAATAATTAACAATAATGGAACAATATTAAAACTTGAATGATTTTTGTGGTTAATTTAAATTTGAGTAACTTAATTGAAACAGTTATTAAATTTTGTTATTATTAGTCAATATTTTTCCTTATAAAAAAATAAACTATTAATATTAAATGACTTATACATTAATTATAAAACAAAATATTAAATGCATTATATTTTTAAAAACTTGATTCATACACAGTGCACATCCCATGATAATAGACCAAATTGCAACTATTAAGTACTATTTTATGGTTGACCATATGGCAGCTTTGCTCAAGGTTGTTAGTTGTAAATTCAAGGGCGGTTTCAAATTGACTTCATACTGGTCTAGTCTAACAAACACATTGTACTTCTTTTCGTCCTTTTTTTCCTTTATATTTCCATACAACATCCACACAAAACACACACCAACTACACCTTTTACGGTGCATGCCAAAAACCTTGAATTTCCTTTGAATCTCAACCAAAAACGACAAACGTTAAACCATGGCTGGTGAAATAATATCCTCCAAACTAGATCCATGGCATGACCTTACTGGTAAGGTTGTCATGGTCACAGGAGCCTCGTCCGGACTTGGTCGAGAGTTGTGTCTAGACCTGGCTAAAGCGGGCTGCCAAATTGTTGCAGCAGCCCGTCGAGTCGACAGACTCAAGTCACTATGCGATGAGATAAACCAACTTGGACAAACGAACAATGTTCGAGCTGTGGCGGTGGAGCTTGATGTTTGTGCTAAGGGTCCCGTCATAAAAGCATCGGTGAAAAAGGCGTGGGAAGCATTTGGTCGTATCGATGGTCTAATTAATAATGCGGGTGTAAGAGGTAAATATTTAATACTCCATCTACCCTCATTGATACTGTAAGAAACAAACCCACATCAAATTTAAAAAAGGTGTCGGGGTTGATTCTTTTCGTTTAACTATAATATATTGGAAATGTTTGGATGAATATGGACGTCCCAAAATAAAAGAAAAAATCATTTATATACCGTGTTTTTTTCGAACGTCTAAGCATATAGTTTCTCATGCCACTTCTAAGATTCTATGCCACATAAGTGTACAA
Organism: Chrysanthemum seticuspe; assembly: GCA_019973895.1. Taxonomy (NCBI): domain Eukaryota; kingdom Viridiplantae; phylum Streptophyta; class Magnoliopsida; order Asterales; family Asteraceae; genus Chrysanthemum; species Chrysanthemum seticuspe. The sequence continues at coordinate 112,867,379 of BPTQ01000007.1, read as the reverse complement.
TGACTTGATATTTTCAAAATCCACTCTTAAATTAAGAGTGGGACACAATATTTGTTGTATTATACGTTGAGAGTTGAGATCAATATAGAACCTAAATTTGCCATAGAACAAATGAATCAATTATAGCTCTCCATTTTTTATCTAAATTAATAAAAAATTATTTTCCACATTTTTTTTTAAAACAACATATCTTACAAACGGTAAATTTTCAAAATATAAAAAATACACCATCGCGACGAGAATTAAATTATCTTTCTATAGATATGCACTTTTATATATTTTCGACAAACATTTTTTTTCAAAAATTCCGTCCGAAAAAATCATATATGATTTTTACGAATCATATATGATTTTCAAAATCATGTATGATTCGATTTTTATGAATCATATATGATTTTTACGAATCATATATGATTCTCAAAAATCATATATGATTCGTAAAAATCGAATCATATATGATTTTCACAAATCATATATGATTTTTGTTGACCGAAATTTTGAAAAAAAAAATGGTTAAAAATATATAGTAGTGCATATCTATAGAAAGATAATTTAATTCTCGTCGCGATGGTATAAGTTTTATCACGTAACGATTAACGGTTTGCGAGATATTAAATTTTTTAAAAAAGGGTGAAAGTTTATCATAATAAAAAAATGAATGACTATTATTGGTTCATTGGATCTATGGTAAATTTGAGATCTATATTGAACATTTGCCTATACGTTGATCATTGATGCATTCAAGATTTAAAAAAAAAATAAAAATAAAAAATAATAAAAAAAAAAAATTACCGATCTCTACTCTCACCAACCAAATTAACAAGAACCGCCACACTAATTTCACCCATTACCATTCTATTAAGTAATAAGCAAGCAAATGCTTTTGCATTTCGTCTCTTTTTGCACGTCATGTGCTACATTTCCCATTTTAATTAGTTGAATTAAAAAGAAAAAAAAACTGAGCGTGCGTTTTGGTTTGCTCTCATTTCATTTTGCACGTACAAATACTTATAGTATTTTGGTTTGCTCTCTATTCACTTTCTGAACGCATAGACCATGGCGTGCAAAATGCTTTGCACGTATAGACACATGCCAATCTAATAGTCGTTACTTTTAAATAAACTAGGCGTGCAAATAACATGGAATGTAAACTCTATTGCACACACATCCACGTGTCACCTTATAATTCAATCCAAATTTGATAAAAATACAAGTGTAGTAAAGTGTAGTAATCATAAGGTAACGCGCAAATGATCATGACGTGCAAAACTTATTTGGGCGTATAGTAGATTTTGGTAACACAATTTTTTAAGGTTCATTTTCGTAACATACGTGTCTATATGTTTATTCTGGAAATTTTCACTTCAAATAATGTACTTGCTTGATACGGAAATTGGTTCATGGTCGCTTTCGCCATGAAGTGGAACATGATACTTGATATCTTGGAATTCATTCTTGACGAAAATTGGTTAAGGCTTGATCTTGTGTACTGTTTCAACTTTTTTATCTTTATTGGATAGATGACTAGGTTTTGGTACATGTTATTCACATCTACATTTTGGGTACTTTTTGACGTTAAGCCCGATTGAACAAACAAATACAATTTTTCAAAACAGGACATAACATGTGAGAAACATGTGACATGAATATCGCCTTACTTTTTAACTTTTTCTAATGATATGAAATGGATCATGCTCTTGACATATTGCTCAACTTGTACTTATGGTGTGTATACAAGATGAAACATGTGATATGTCACTTGGGTATAAGCTTATGGAAGTTAACTTCCGCCTTTCAGGTAGTGTGCACAATCCATTGGATTTATCTGAAGAAGAATGGGATAGTACTATGACGACAAACTTGACCGGAACATGGTTGGTATCAAAGTATGTTTGTATACATATGCGTGATGCAAAACAAGGAGGTTCGATTATTAATATCTCATCTATTTCGGGCCTTAATCGTGGACAATTACCAGGAAGCCTTGCTTATTCTGCTTCAAAAACGGGTGTTGTCACATTGACAACGGTAAACTTTTTACTCCGTATTTGTTTTCAAAATCCCATGACACCTTTTATTGTTATTTATTCTATCTTGGTTCTAACGTTTGGTATCTAAATAATTTGAACAGATAATGGCTATGGAGTTGGGTATGTACAAGATAAGGGTGAACTCAATCAATCCAGGACTTTTTAAGTCTGAGATCACGGAAGGTCTAATTAAAAAGGATTGGCTTAAAAATGTGGCTCTAAGAACCGCTCCTTTGAAAACATTTGGCACGGTTGATCCAGCCTTGACTGGACTAGCCAGGTACCTGATACATGACTCATCTGCGTACATCAGTGGCAATGTGTTCATTGCCGAAGCAGGTGCTACCTTACCAGGCGTTCCCATTTTTTCTTCACTTTAGATCCTGGATGCGACAAATTGAAGATCCAACGGCCAACACCATTAACCATACGAATAACTGATTATAGCAAGTTTACGGCTTATACTAGTAAATAGAAGTTATAATTAAAGGGGGTAATTTTTTATAAATGTATTTTACTTGACACTTTTTCTAGTTTCGTGTAGCGTACTATTTTTTATTATTATATTTTTTATATATTTTTTTTGGTCTTGATCATACTTTTGAATTTCGTTTTTTGTTATCATATTTCGGTTGTTTGTATTATTTGAGAATTTTACCCTTACAATTGTGTAGGGGTAAAATTGTCAAAATAATACACAAAACTGAAATAGTATACACCAAAAAGACAAAATTCAAAAATATGATATACTAAAAAGAATTTTTTTTAATAAACTACACAAAATAAAAAAATAAAATAACAAATAATATACATTTTTAAACAATTAGCCATAATTAAAACTCAACATCTATCTAGCTTATTTGTTTTTTTTTTTTTTTTTAATTGTAAGTTGGTTTCTTTTATACTTTTGAGTATGGTTTATATAATGCAACTGTATATCGGCCATCAACTGAAATAATATAATCTTAGACGTTTGAGACACTTGACACCAACAACTGAGTTTGTTAGTTAATACCAGAATATCATGCGTGATACTGGTTTCTTTTATACTTTTGAGTATGGTTTATGTAATGCAAGTGTATATCGGCCATCCACTGAAATAATATAATCTTAGACGTTTGAGACACTTGACACCAACAACTGAGTTTGTTAGTTAATACCAGAATATCATGCGTGATGAGTCAGGGGCGAATCCACACCGTGGCTATTAATAGCAGGGGCGGATCCACACCGTGGATACCTATGGCATGTCCCACACATGAGTAGGCCATGGAACTATGGAAGTGGAGAATTTTTATGGAATTTTTACGTGTCTGCTAATATTAGCATTTGTGCTACATATGCATATTCCTCTCAAAGCTCAAACCCAAAAACAAAACAAGCCTTGAAGCCCATTTAGTTTAGAAAAAAGCCCAAGTAGTTATTTACTAGTTAAAGACTTGTAGCCTTTTTATAAAACGATACAGCTTTTTTATTTTTTTTATTTTTTTTAATTATTTTTTTAGCAAAGAAAACCCATACAGTTGATGATTGATCATTTCTTTGTGGATACAAAAAACTGTTATGCAAGTTGTGTAAACATCGTACTTTTTATTCTATATAAGTTAAAACTTTAGGTAATTTCATTTGCGGCACATATTTAAATTTCTTGGATTCTCCACCGGTTAATAGACATGTCTATTAAATTTATAAGAAAAGTGATTGTTATACCTAATAAGGGCCCGTTTGGTTGTAGGTGGGTTTAGGATTATGATTAGGATTAAGATTGAGATTTGGATTTAGATTTGGGTTTAGATTTAACATAAATAATAAAGTAAAATATATGATATATTTTTATTATTTGTTGTATAAGTTGACATAAGATTTAATATTACAATTACTACAGATAAAAAAACTACAAATATATATAAAGTAGTTGTTGATGAACCGGATACAGAAGAAGGTATGTCGTCTTATTGATTAACTTCGGTTATCGGAGTTGCGACGCCTATTGTAGATATCTTCATCTTGTTTCCTCCACATGATTCATCATAGAAGTTTTCAAACAAACTATCTAACGCGTCCTTTTGAATATGTTTATGTTTTGGTGTTGATAATTTTGGTTTTTGTTCGAATCCTGAACTGCTTTGTTAAGAATCCAAAGTCGTTAGCACGGGTTTTGAACTTTGTTGATCAGAAGCTTCATTAAGTGCGGGTTCTAATCTGACTTGATGAGAAGACATTTCTTCCACTTCTTCGAAATGAACATGGACTGTCTCTTGTATCAGCTTTGTTATTCGATTGTAAATACGATACGCACTTGATTGTGTAGAATATCCAAGGAATATTCCTACGTCCCCTTTCTCTTTTAACTTCCTGAGGTCATCACGATCATTAAGAGGGTAGCATCGACAACCAAAGGTGCGTAAATATTTTACATCTGGTTTACATTCTTGAAGGATGTGATATGGGTTTTTGTTGAGTCGTTTGTTTATGATAGATCGGTTTTGTGTGAAACATGCAGTGGCAACTGCTTCAAACCATAGATTTAATGGAACATTTGTGGAGGTGAGCATTGTTCTAGCAGCTTTTACTAATGTACGGTTTCGTCTTTCAACTACACCATTTTGTTTAGGAGTTTAAGCTACTGATATCTGATGAGTAATGCCGATTGAATCAAAGAAGCTCTGAAGAGTCTGATTTGTGAACTACGCTCCATTGTTAGTACACGCAATTCGGAATGTAGTTAGTAAACCAACTTGTGTTCTTTTGAGAAACTTTGTATTACATCGAGAGTTTTAGCTTTAAAAGCAAGAAAGTGAACCCAAGTGTAACGTGAGTAGTCATCCACAATAACCGATATATACTTCTTCCCATTTCGACTTACAACGCGCATTGGTCCACGCAAGTCCATATGCAATAGATGCAAAGGGGCAACGAAACTAGGTTTGGGTTTGGATTTGAGTGTTGCACGTGTCATCTTCCCTAATTCACACGCAGAACAAAAATGATCTTTCTTGAAAGTTAATTTGGGCAATCCTTTGACTAGGTTGTCGTGTGCAAGGTTGTTTAACGTTCTGAAGTTCATATGTGAGAAGCGAAGATGCCATAGCCAGGGTTGTAAGGATGTTGCTTTGGCGAGCAAACAAATTAGATTTGGTGAGGTTATCTCTTTTAGAGCAATTTGGTATAGGTTGAATCCCTTGAGAATTTTAGAATATCAACGCCTTCAAGAGTACGAACAATATATTAGTGTTTTCTGAAAGTAACCTCTAATCCGCTATCACAAAATTGGCCTATGTTGAATAAGTTGTGACCTAGCCCTTTGACAAAGTATACTCATTAAATTGTGACTTTTCCATGAATGAGATTACCATAGCCGATGATTTTGGCAACATAATCATTCCCAAAATGCACTATACCCAAGAATTTAGCCACAAAATTCTTGAGCAGTGCCTTGTTCCCTGTCATATGTCAGGTGCACCCCGAATCAAGGTACTAGAGGCAAACTTGGACAAGCTACACATCAAAGCAAGAAACAAATTTTTTTGATAAAGTGGTTCCACATAGTTAGACCAAATAGATTGCATGCCTAGAGGATTGAATTTTTCAATTATAGTAGGACTAGGTTCGCATATCTTCCTAACCGGTTTCCATCTAAAACCTATGTGATTGAACACTCTTCCAGTGGGTTTTCATGTAGGCAGGATATAGGGAATAATTCATGATACTCAAAAAATTTACCCGTTGGGATCCAAGTGCATTTTTTCTTTTTCTATACTTACTTTGTTTTCTGCAGGTATTCTTAGTGGTTTTGACATTCACATTATTACAATTCAAAGAACCATGCACAAAATCATCAGAATCAGAAATATAAGTCACAGAATTAACACAAACATTCTTGCTTGTAGAAGCAACAGATCCATGCATATTTAAGTCATTACATTCATCCATTCACTTAGAGCATTTTTTTATTGAAAGCTTTAAAATTTCTAGGTTTTTCTACTGCTGCAGTGAAAGTCTGAGAGGCACTAGTCTTCAAAAAACTGATCTTAGATGGTCTCTCCTTGGTCATGCAAAAGATCCATGCATAGTTAAGTCATTACATTCATCCATTCACTTCTAAAGAATCTTGGTCATGTTTTCCATGGTTCTAAAAGGCTCACAAAGGCATAAGGTTTGGTCATGCCGCCACGCCGCATTATGTCACGTCTTTTTGGAAATTCGATATATATGAAATATGATATAAGTATATAAATATTTTCATATTTTGTGCCGCCTAATACAACGTCTTATAAACGCAAAAGCTTTGTCTCGCTCGTAAAGGCGTGAGACTTTGTCATGTTGACACGCCACGCCACGCCATGCGCTATTTATAAAATTGTGTTTTTCATATACATTTTGGTCAACTTATATATGTACGATATGATTTATCAAAAGAAGTCATTGTTACATAAAGGGATAATGACTTTTAAATGTATCCAAGTTGTCATTTTTTACTGAATTGTGTATCATTTTTTTCCTAACAAATGTATCGAACTTGCTAATCCCACCTATCTTAACACTTGACGAGGTTTTTGGTTAGAGTAATTACATAAATCGTCCTTGTGGTTATGACCAAATTGCAAGTTTTGTCTTAACAGCCGTTTAGCCAATGATTATTTGTAACGTTAGTCCTTTATACTAACAGCCGTTTCTAAATTACTTAAAATTTAGTTTTCATAAAAATAATTCTTTTCTACACGGTCTATACTCGTTTTTATATAAGGTTTTACACACGTTTTTATACACATTTATATATATGTTTTTATGCATGTCTTTATACACGTTTTTGTACACGTTTTTATACGCGATTTTACGCATGTTTTTATACAAGTTTTTATACACGTTTTTATGCATGCTTTTATACACGTTTTTATACACTTTTTTAGACACATTTTATACACGTTTTTATATAAGTTTTTATATACATTTTTATACACGCTTTCATACATGGTTTTATACGCGGATTTACACACGTTTTTATACTCGTTCCTATACACGTTTTTATATACGTTATTATACACATCTTTATACATGGTTTTTTATATACATTTTTATACACGTTTTTATATACGTTTACACGTTTTTATACGTGGTTTTACACACGTTTTTATATACGATTTTACATACGTTTTTATACACATTTTTTTACACGTTTTTATATACATTTTTATGGATCTCTTTATAAACGTTTTTATACGCGGTTTTACACACGCTTTTATACATATTTTTATACATAGTTTTATATGTGGTTTTACACACATTTTTATATACGTTTTTATAAAAATGTGTGCAAAAACATGTATAAAAACGTGTATAAAAACGTGTGTAAAATCATGTATAAAAACGTGCGTAAAATCGCGTATAAAATCATGTATAAAAACGCTTTGATACACATGTATAAAAACGTATATAAAAACGCGTGTAAAACAACGTATAAAAACGTGTGTAAAACAACGTATATAAAGACGTGTATAAAAATGTATACAAAAACGCGTATAAGAATGTGTGTAAAAATGTGTACTAAACCGTGTGTAAAACCGCATATAAAATCATGTATAAAAATATGGATAAAAACGTGTATAAAATGTGTCTAAAATGTTGATGCAGGTTTTACTGACCAGATCTTAATATTTATAGTGTCTCGCTATATCTATGGTCTACCCTAGTGCGCTAACGGGCAGTGTACCCGGTCGTGTGTAGTGTAGTAAATGGTAAAGTTGAGGTCATCCCAAGAGCTATGTGTGTTGGATTATTACTAAGTCTAATTGTCAAAGAATAATAATGGTTTCGATAGGGATTTAATTAATTAAACTACTAATGCAGAATGAAATAAAAGCAGATAAATGATAAAGGGAAATCAATAGAGGAATAATGGTGCTAACCTAGTCAATCCTCCTAGCTAGTTATGTCTACGTCTACCTACTTCCAATTACTTCAGGTGGGGTCAAATTCGAGAGGACATCATTTGGTCAATTCGCCCTAACCTATCAGCAAAGATGCCACCACAGGAGAACTCAGGCGCACCGTCATAAGTCCTGTTGTTCCTGGTCCCCTAAGCCAAGTCATTAAGTATCGCTACATGCTAGATTCAAAATAGCGAGTGCCCGGCCGTTAGGAACTTAGACACTACACCCCCCAATTCTTAAGTTAATCCAAACGATAGGTGATCAGTTGGTCAAATCGCACAAGTAGAAAGGGTCGTCAGTTGGTCATATCTTACCCTTCCCGTCTCAGTCCGCTCACCTAGGGTCAGTTGGTCATATCTCCTAGGAAATTGGCCTCTACCGCCATTCAAAACTACCGAATCAAGAGTGACTACCAAAGAACTATGCATGCATACACTTAGAAATAATTGTACGGAAGTAAAGGTAAACGCAAACAAAACAATTAAGGAATCATAACTAGGCTAGCACCAAAGGGTGCTTAGCCGCTCATATTAATCATGCAAATCAATTCAATATTCAAAGGTACGAAATATATGAATTGAAAGTAAAAGAAATATAAAACGCTAAAGCTTATCATAATGGAGTGTCTTCTCCCTTGGAAACAGCTCCGTATGCTCCCCTAGACCTGCCTTGAGCTTTTTCCCACGTTCTCAGAGTGTTGTGTGTGGAATGGGATGATTAGAAATGCTGGAATTCGTGGGGTATTTATAGGCCAGGTCTGGGTTACGGCGTAACCAATATAGTAGTTACGCCGTAACCTTCTATTTCTTCGTAAATGCACTAGATCTGCTAGTTACGGCGTAACCTTATTAGTGGTTACGCCGTAGTCTTCAATAAACTCGGTTACGTCGTAAGTGATGCAGTAGTTACGGCGTAAGTATCAGCGGCGTGGAACCTCTTTTGACCTAATGGAGTTACGTCGTAACCTTTGGGAAGAGTTACGCCGTAACCTCTTGATAAGTTGGTATTCAGGGTCACACAATAGTTACGGCGTAATGTGAGAGAGGAGTTACGCCGTAACTTCTTCAAAATAGGCATAATGTGATAAATCTTTAGTTATGTTTCCATTTCCGCGTCTCTTTAGCTCCAATGCTCGTAATTTACCTGAAAGTGGAAAACAATGGAAAACAAGCGTAAATCCATATAAATGATATAAATAACGAGCATTATCGGGGGAAATTGACACTTAATATTCAGGACTATTTGATGTTATCAAATGCGTATAAAGACATGCATAATAATGTGTATAAAAACCTGTAACAATGTATAAAAACGTGTATAAAACGTATATAAGAACGTGTATAAAAACGTGTATAAAACCGTGTATAAAATCATGTATAAAAACATGGATAAAAACGTGTATAAAATCTGTTTAAAAATGTGTATAAATACATGCATAAAAACGTGTATAAAAAACGTGTGTAAAACCGCATGTAAAAACGTGTGTAAAACCACGTGTAAAAATGTGTATAAAGACATGCATAAAAACATATATAAAAACGTGTGTAAAACCATGAAAAAAAACGTGTACAAAATGTGTATAAAAATGTGTGTAAAAACGTGTGTAAAACATGTATAAAAACACGTATAAAACCACCTATAAAACCGTGTAGAATTTTAAGAAAACCAAATTTTGAGTTAATTAGAAACGGCCGTTATTATAAAGGACTAACGTTGCAAACAATCGTTAGCTAAACAATCGTTAGGACGAAATTTGCAATTTGGGCCTAACCACAAGGACGATTTATGTAATTACTCTAACCAAAAACCTCGTCAAGTGTTAAAATATGTGGGATTTGCAAGTTCGATACCTTTGTTAAGAAAAAAAATGATACAAAACTCAGTAAAAAGTGACAACTTGTATACCTTTAAAATTCATTATCCCTTACATAAACAAGAAAAAACATGAGATATCATGTCAGTTGTCATTTATGTGCATAAGGTTATAAACGACTGACCTATAGCTATCAGGTACTATTGGGTTAATCCCAATCTAACAAAGTCAAACTCAGAAGTCAAACCCATAAGTCAAACCCTAAAGTCAAAATGGCAGTTACAGGCGGTTACAAGAAACGGTTATCTTGGCAGTTACATCTAAACGACATGACTGTTGGACACAATGAACCAACACAACATTTCTTTGTACCCTTTCGAAACGTATAAATAGATAGCAGTTGTATTCAAACAAATAGATGACTGATATATAGAAAAGCTTTTACGATTCAATTATTTTTTGTATTTTTGGTATATCTTGATCATAGATCCAGAAAAACAGGCCAACAGGTACTATTCATAGTCCATTGAAGTTGCCTGAAGAAGAATGGGATAATATACCATGAGAACAAACATGACCAGCCAATGGTCGGAGTCAAAGTACATATGTAAACTCGTGTAATGCAAAACAAAGAGGATCGATTATTATTATTGCATATGCAGTTGGTATTTAATCGCGGAGAAACATAAGGAGGTTTAGAGCACAAGGTATGGGGAACTTTTAACATGCCAAAGGTTTATTTTTCATGCCATTGGTGAGCCAAACCATACCACTACTTAGTGCCATTGGTGAGCCAAAGGTATTTGAGTCATTCCAATGGCTCAAGCCATTTGTGATGTTTGGTGGTTTTTTTGTTTTGTTTTTTTTGTGTATTGTGAATGAGTGGGTATTTTTAATGGGTATTTTGTGGGACCCAATAACATGTTAGTGGTGTCTTATGAGGGAGAGTGTTTTAGTTATTGGTGAGTTATTGAGAGGTGTATGATGTGCCGCTGAGGTGACATACCAATAACGTGTTATTGGTATCCACGATACCTTATGCTCTTAGCTTGTTCAAAAGCGGGCATTGTCCCATTGACAAAGGTATACATTTGAATTCATAAGATTCCATATGACCAACTAATTAAACTATGGTGTACTTTCTATGCGGTCAAATATATAGGTAGTGGCTATGGAATTGGGTACATGCAACATTAGGGTTAACTCGATCCATCCGGGGCTTTTTAAGTCTCAGATCACAAAAGGTCTATTGGAAGAAGTGTGGGTAAAAAATGTGGCTAAAAAAGCTACTCCTATGAGCACATTTGGCACGGGTGATCTCACATTGACCAAATTGGCTAGTTATCTTTGTTGGTGATTTTGCATCACCGATATTATTTAAGTGTAATGGATTAATTTAGGTGACCAATGTGTAATCATGATAAATGTTCAACAAGTCGGGGATGTGCGGAGTGCACACTTGTATGACGTTGTTATGATTATCATTCGGGGGCGAAGCCCCGAATGACGGGGGTCCGGGGGCAGCGCCCCTGGTAGCAGGGTCCAAGGGGCGGCAGCCCCTGGCAGGGTCCAAGGGGCAGCGCCCCTGGCTGGGGTCGAATTTTATTTGGTATAAAGTGCTATGTTAAAAACGCACTAGAAAATAAAATTTCCGGTAATTTTAACCCTAAAATTAAACTGATTTGGCGGTTAATTTAACTGCTATTGCAGTTATAACCGACCATCAGTTTTTGGTCATATATTTCGAATTCTGGTTCTCTTCATAATGAACAAAACATATTCTCAAGTTCAAATATGAGTTTTATCCGATTAGAGATTTCGGTAGAACCACCGAAATACTTCAATCTGATAGTGTTTACACGACTCTCAGATTACTGTGATCAAAATTTCCTAACAATCTTATCCATGACTCCTCCAAGTATATCAGTGGAAATGTGTTCATTGTCGATGCAGGTACTTCGTTACCCGGTGTCTCCATTTTCTCTTCACTTTAGATCTGGATGTACTCGAATTGACGCCCTCTTGCACTTTTGAGTGCCAAATTTAATATCAATCAATAAATTGAAGCTAGTTTTTGGCTTATGCCAGGATTATGTAGTAAATATAATAAAGTATACAATCAACAACTACAAGATTGTTTAAACTCGTTGCTATCTCAACATCATGATCACTGGCTTGGCCTGAGAGACATATTGGCTGGTTTATCGGTATATTCGAAGATATGGTTCCCTGCATGCAACTTTAGAAAATTTAGTGAAATAATTCAATCCTAGATCTGTGATACACATTAACACCAACAAGTGGATTTCTTCCTAAAAATTTACGAATCAATGAACCAATGATCACTTTTAACACAATTTTGAGCAAATATATACATGACAATGACATTACTAACTTTTGTCATGCTTAATTGTTACATGACTTCTGGTCTTCTGTAAACTTAAAATCTTGCAACCACACTAGAATTTGACTTATTCTGGGTATATTTACGAAAAAGTCTATTGTTTTGGACTTTTTGTTTGGCAAAAGAAGGTGTCAAGATATTCCAATATACTACTAGTATTTGACTTGGTAACGGTCAAACAAAATACTCAGCAGTCAACACATGCATGCTTCTATTGACAAACTTGAAAATTTCTCCTTATTGAATTGTTATTAGTCTTGTATTTTTTAGTTAATAATAATATTATCCATCATACTTCATTTGTTTATATCTAAATGAACATTTTTGTTGTTAAAATTTATTCAGGATTTTAAGGTATAAATTGACAGTTAATAATATCCAGTCACTAGCATGGAACAAATATAATATTAATCATAACATAAAGTATCTCCCCCTATCAATTATTTTTATTTAAAACAAATCGAAAAGTAAAATCAATTGTGATTCTCATCTTCTAGAAAACTGGGCATGTTTGAGTTTAGGTCGTCGTTGGAGGCTTTATAATCTTATGTGTTTATTGCTTAACTCGTCCATACAACATGCTAAAACTTCACAAATGGCCCCCTAGGTTTCAATAATGACATAAGGACAGGGCCTTCCGTCCTCGAGAATTTGGAGGCCCTGGCAAAATAAAAGTGAGGCTCTTAAAACGCAACACTAATAGCTTATTTATATAATAATAATAATAAACATGTGCGAAAATTTGTGAGCCCTCGAGCATGTTAGAGGCATCTTCTTAACTTAGTGGCTTGATTAATAGAGATCTGTAATCTATCTATTAATTTTTCATCATATAGTCTTTTTCAAGTAAACAACGTGTTTATCTATCTATACTACTTATAATAGAGGAATGAATTTCTCCCCTCTTGGTCTTAAAATTAAGACTTATAAAATACAAAGCCTATTGTACAATACATAATGCACTATTAATGATCTTTCTCATCAATCTTAATTTTAAGACTTACAAGTCTTAAAGCTTAATGTACAAAATACAAAACACTATTAATGTGGTCAAGATATTTAATGTAGTTAATTAATTAACTGGTTAATAAATACAATTAATGCAGTTATTAAAACACCCATTACATAAGAAATACAAATTATCAAGCATATTGTACAACCAACTTAAACATAATTCCTGTATTAAAATGTCACTAATACAAATAATAAAAAACATTATACAAATATTCAAGCCCGGACGGGCAACGGTCCAAATGGGCCCGAGCCCGAACGGGTACGATCCACACGGGCACGGGCCAAACGGGCTCGAGCCCGAGCGGGCACGAGCTAAACGAAATTCTTGAAATCCGTAAATTTATTATCAAAAAGAACATAATAAACTAAAATACATGATTCACTGGAAACAATTATTTCAGGGTAACCGCCGCCACAACGCGCGGGAACCCTGCATTAAATGTCACTAATACAAATAATAAAGCACATTATACATATATGATATATTCAAGCCCGAACGGTAAATGGGCAAAATGGGCTTAAGCCCGAACTGGTGCGGGCCAAACGGGCTCGAGCCCGAACGGGCATGGGCCAAATAGGCACGGGCTAAACGAAATTCTTGATATCCGTAAATTTATTTTCAAAAAAAACATAATAAACTAAAATACATGATTCACCGGAAAATTTTATTTCAGGGTACCCGCCGCCGCAACGCGCGGATACCCTGCTAATACACTAATAACATACGAGTAAATGTGAATGTGAAAGTTTTAAGCGGTCGCCCATCTCATTCACCTTCAAAACAACACTACAAAAAGATCTCAAATGGCGAGAATAATAATTTCAGGAAGGTTGTCAAATGTATGTAAGTGTTTGAGAGGTAATTTAATAATGGTTGGAAATCAAGATTAGTGATATAAATCCTTTTGCACCGTCTCATTTTTTGAGGATAGTCTCCCACTCTCCTGTAGCCTTATTTTCTGATGGTAATCTTATTCTTTTGGTAAAGTTAGGGCCCGTTTGGTTTGCATTAATGGGAATGAGACTATGACTTTTAAAGTCATAGTAGGTGTTTGTTTTGTTTTGTTTTGTGGGTCCGGTAATGAAATGGGTATATCATAGTCATAGATTCATTACACACCAATTTGGTGTCCATGAAATCCATTCCCGTAGACCCCTCTTTTTTCCACTACAAAATTAAAATATCTATACACTTTTTCATACCATATTTTATCAACCAAACATAAACAATCGTAATGATACACTTTTTCATACCCATTATCATTCCACCTCATTCCAAATCCGATACCCATTGTCATTCCTGGCAACAAACCAAACGAGCCCTTAGTTCGTGTAATCTTGTTAGCTAGCTATAAATGAACCAGATGGATATGGACGGGAGCTTGTTCAGTGTTTGTTTGTCTAAGTTTAACCGGAAAAATTAACGGATAAACACGTTTAAACAAACGGCCTTTGTTCGTTCATTAAGAAATGATATTGTTCGCATTTGTTTATCTCCGCTCATTAAAACATTAGACGAACGAATGCTTTGCGGAGTTAACTAGCATGCAGTTTTTTGGATATTCTGGTGTACCTTGGTAGTCATTAACTGTGTTTGAAATTGTTGTATGATGTTTCTAGATTAGAGTAGGCATGTCTACTCTTGCAGAACAGTGATGTATAATCTTTATGTTAATAATATATCTTTCACCTTTAATTTGCAAAAAAAAAAAAAAAAAAAAAAAAAAAAAAAAAAACATTAGACGAACGTAAATGAATGTCAAAATCAAGCATAAACTGTTCAAATATACCCATTTCACTATATGTATATAATACAAAATACGATACTTGGACATAAGCAAATAAATAAAAATAAAACGAACGCATAATCAGACATCGACAGAGACAAAATTAACAAAGAATAATTTTCTTCATGTTCATTGAACTAAACAAATATAAAATCTTCTCAATAATCTTTAATTTAATAAATACACAAATACAAATAAACATTGCATCAGATAATTTGTCGACTGTTCATTTAACATTTAATTGGTTCATTTAGCAACCTAGTTTATTCATAGTTTCTAAGAGTGGGTGTAATGGGGTGGGTGAGGACGGTTGTCCCCAAAGACGTGTTTTGTGTATGACACAACTGCAATGAAGATGAATTGTCCTTTGGTTTTTGTGAGAAGTCGGTTTATCGATCATCTGAGCTGTGGAGAAGGTTGTGTGTGAGTAAATGCGTTAATAACTCTATATCAAAAAATTTCTTTATTAAAAATACACTAAAATGAAGTAAGCAAATCAATTTCGGAGGGCCTCCTTCGAATGATTCGTTCTTGTTTGTAAAGTTGGTTGTTTTATTATACCAAGTTCGTGATTGAAATAAATTGATGTGATGCCAAGTTAATAATAGTGATGTTGATCACTAATACATCCGGCTAAAGCTCATCTTTCTTCCTTGTCTTTGGGATTAAAAGCTCTTGCAAATCTACCATCAAGTTATCACATCCATTTTATGGTCTAAAGCATAAAGTCAAGTTATTTTAATTTTACTTATTTTCTAACATTCTAATGAATTAATCCCAATCAGACAAATTATTTGATCTAATAGATCATACCATATACTCCCTCCGTCCCAAAATTATTGTCCATTATTGACTTTTTTAGTCTTTCTTCTTTAACTTTGACCATAATTATTTTTGTTTGTGTTATATACTACTTGATGAAAAATATATTAATGTATTGGGTTTTAAATGTATTTTTCATTGGTATAAATTTCATCAAATATTATATAACACAAATAAATATATTAATGGTCAAAGTTGAACAAGAAAGACTGATCAAAATCAGACTGGACAATAAAAATAGGACGGAGGGAGTATTAAAATTAAAAAAACATTAACTTTCACATTTTCACCACCATTTTTTAATTAAAACCCACTTTCACTCATTCTTTCTTAAAAATACATATTTTAAAAATCGTAAACCGTTAACCTACATAAATTACACTATCGTGACGAGCATTTAATTATCTTTCAATAGATAGGCACTTTCATATACTTTCAACAAACTTTCTTTTTGATATTTTTTTTTCGGTGCAGTATTTTGCTTGATATGTCACATGTGATATAACACTAATCTGTAAGTTCGAACACTCAACATGATTTCGTAAATGTGTATATATATTTTTGTAGAACTCCAAATGACTCATCGTTTTTGGCATTGTAAAATACTCATCTTTAGCTTTCCAACTATGTATCACACATAGTTTTTGATCCTCAAAATCAATACAGTTTATTTATATAAGTTGGAGATAATATAATAGTTTCTTTTTGATAGTCAAATCCGCTTGATTTTATCACATGTGATATAACATTAATCTATAAGTTTGAACGCTAAACATGATGTCGTGAAAAGAATATAACCTCATTTTCTTCCGTCTGCTCTCAACACTTCTCGCCAAGTCCAATAACAAAGAGGTTGGGCAGTTCACTTCATTGATTTAACTTCACTACCGATGAGGGATTCCGCCTCAAATTCGGATTACCCCTACCTTAAAGGACACCTCGATTGTCTCGAAGCTCTCTCATGTGAATTAAATCAACTTAGTCAAGTATTTGTATAAAACTTAAAATAATTAATCTTTTGACATTAATAAAAATACACATCATTCACTTTCTAACCATATACCAAACATAATTCATGAACATTCAAATCAATATATTTATTCATAAAAGTTAAAGGAAATAGAAGATTTTTTTTTTTTTTAAGTCAAACCCGCTTGACGTATCACATGTGATATAATATTAATCTGTAAGTTCGAATGCTCAATATGTTGTCGTAAAATGAGCATGTATGGAACTCCAAAAGATTCATTTTTTGTATTGAAAAATAAACATTCTAAGCTTTCGAACTATATATTACACATAATATTTAAACCTCTAAATCAATAGGTTAATTCATAGAAGTTTTTGAAAACAAAAATGATATTCAAACTCGTTTGATATATCACTTGTGATATAACAATATTATGTAAGTTCGAACATTAAACATGTTATCGTAATGGGCATAAGTAACTGTATAAAACTCCACAAGATTCACCATTTTTTGCACATTTGTTAATATCTTCTGTCTTCGAATCTAAAAATTAGTGTTATATCACATGTGATATATCAAGCGTGTTTGAATATATATAAAAAAATTTCATATATTTTTTCTAACTTTTATAAATAAACTGTAATGATTTGAAAGTTCAAAAATTATGTATGATATATGGGTTGAAAGCTAAGATTTTGAATTTTTAAATGTAAAAAACGGTGAATCATTTGTTTTATACAAATACTTATGCCAATTTTAAAACAATATGTTGAATGTTCGAACTTACAGTTTAGTGTTATATCACATGTGATATATCAAGCAAAATATTGGGCCGAGAAAAAAACAAAAAATAAAATAAAAAATGTTAAAAATATGTGAAAGTGCCCCTCTATTTAAAGATAATTAAATGCTCGTCATGATGATGTAATTTATGTAGGTCTTGAGATATGCAATTTTTTTAAAAAAGAGGTAGAAGGGCGGAAGTGAGTGTTTTATATGTACGATCTTGTTAATTAGATCAAATAATTTAAAGGTTTTTTCTAACTTGAGCTTAGGGCATAAATTAAGCACATCAAAAATACTATGAGACCCACAAAAAATGTTTTAAAAATCCACGCAAAAATACATTTTTTTTTTTTTTTTACTTTTGTTTGAGTCTCTAAATACTTTTTGATATACTTAGCTTGTGCCCTTAGTGCACAAGTTAAAAAATCATAATTTAAATAGCGAAAGTAACTTTTCCCTTGAAGCATAACAATCAAGGACCATAAAAATGACTTTAATATCTGAGGACAACATATTGACATTTTCAAACCGCGCATTAGTATTTGTTTACTTGGTAATTTTGTTAAGATGGCTTTTTTTTTTTTTTTTTTTTTTTTTTTTTTTTAATGTGTAGTCAAGTCTCTATTTTTAAAAGCATGAATTTGAAATGAACTTAAAATGAATCTAATGCTTGAACACCCTAAAATATCAACATCTTTGTCGACTTATCTATTCAACTTTGGTTTAGTTCCATTTTTCTATCACTCTCAAACTTATTAGTTTGAAACTTTGAATGGTCAAATTGTGTAGGTTTTTTAATAATCTTTCTACATAAAGAATCTTCCAACATTTAGGAAAAATACTAATGACACCCTAATAAAAAACATTACTTTATAAAGGTTTAGGTAAACATCAATACTAGTATTAGTTGTAAAAAACAAAATTAAATGAAGCATTGACATTTCTCTCCAATCTCTACCTCAACCCCCTCCAAACCCTATCCTGTTCATCAATCACAACTAACACATCTCCCAATAATTTTGCAAACTAATCATTCAATTTCCACTTTCATAACTACCAATTTATTTTCTTTAAAATCTCATTCCAGGCTACTAAACTTAGCTTAATCACAAGATCTGAGTACTTTTAAGGTAAACCCTTTAGACCCTTTTCAGCATTTGTATCAATTTGCAATACCCACTTGAAATCTTGGATTTTTTTTGCTTAAATCATTAAAAAGGTTGGAGTTTTTGGAATTTTAAGTACTTTTAAGGTAAATCCTTAAGGCCCTTTTCAGTTTATGTATAGATTTGTAATACCCACTTGAAATCTTGGATTTTCTTTTAGTTATTTATTGGAAAAAATTGGATTTTTAGGGTTTTTTAGGATATTTTAAGGTTTGGTGATATGGGTAATTGTTGTGCTACACCATCAACTACTGATACAGAGAATAAAAAGGGTAAAAATAAGCCAAACCCATTTTCTTTAGATTATGGTGGGCCTAAAAATATTGGCCCATATAAGCCATATGTGTTGGAAAATCCCACTGGAACTGAGATTGAGCAAACATATGTTCTTGGTAAGGAGATGGGTAGGGGTGAATTTGGGATAACTTATATGTGTACTGATAAGTCTAGTGGAGAAGTGTTGGCTTGTAAGTCGATATCAAAGAAGAAGTTGAGGACTAGGGTGGATGTTGAGGATGTTAGGAGGGAAGTTGAGATTATGAAGCATTTGCCGCCTCATCAAAATATTGTGAGTTTGAAGGATACCTATGAAGATGATAGTGCTGTTCATTTGGTTATGGAGTTGTGTGAGGGTGGGGAGCTGTTTGATCGGATCGTTGCGAGGGGGCATTACACTGAGCGGGCGGCTGCTAGTGTTACTCGTACTATTGTTGAAGTCATTCAGGTGATGATTTATCTATATTTATGTCTAATTATAGGATGCATTTATGTATTTGTTTATTGAGGCATTTGGTTCCTTGGTAGTACTTAGCTTAATGGTATGTTTTCGGCACTCAATCCAACAATGTAAATGACTTCACTAATTTGTTCAAGGCGTAACAGAGCGGAGATGTTTCAATAACTGGTTATGCCTTGGTGTACACGATCTGCCAAAATATTTTTTTATGAGTTATGACACAACATTTTAAATTAATTTTAGCAAACACTATTGAACAAATGCTTAGAGGGAAAATAATAGTTGCATTCTAGAATAGTCTCTTAGACATATGTTCTTTGTGTAAGATGAAGAAGTCAATGCTTAGAGGGAAAATAATAGTTGCATTCTAGAATAGTCTCTTTTTCTAATAATACCTACATTCTTTTTCGGAACATCAAAATGCATTTCACAAAGCTCTAAAAGTAGGAACAAAAGTACAAAACACATAATTTATCTCCCATCGACATACACTCAAACAACTTTCATCTTACTTGATCCGACTTTTTTGACATTACCGACTCGAAGATTTTACGTAGTACTTACCAAGCCCCTAAAACAAATAACTAACTTGAACCAACAGCTAATTATCCGACCTTCGTTTTCTACGTTGGTAATATTCTCTTTAATTCACGTTTTTTAACTTTGATCACCACTTCCCTTGCTATGTTGATCTGCACTTTGGTCTTTGTAGTGGGTTCGTTTTCCCTCCCGTATATTCCATCATCGGTAGCCTAATACATTGATTCCAAATCCGGCCATATTAACCAAAATGGTGGGGGCACCCGACTGCACTTCCTTAAACCGACTGAAAGCTTTAAACACCCAAAATTTCTTCCTAACACATAATTCACTACACCGTCGTCGCCTCTTACTTCCATTCAGACAAATTCTTCTTCCGTTATAAACATTTTATTACTCGGATCTGCCAATATCAAATTGCACATGTTGCAAAAGCTTTCATTGGTGCTGGAGGGATGGTGAGTTAGAATATTGTTTTGGTCCACATTAAAATAACAAAATTGTTTTGCCTAGGATAAAACCGACTAATGAAATTACCAGAATAAAAAGAAAAGTGATAAAATCTTTATATTTGGGGAAAATTTGAAACTGGAGGCCAAAGTGCTGCAATTTGGGCGAGAAGCCAAAGCTGTTTTTTGTATGTATGATCGTTATCGATAGCATTTTCGGAGGGTAGTACTGGGCCCGTAACCCTCTTGGATCAAAAGTTACACCCGTGTGGAATTCCTTTTTTTTTATGCATTTGCTATGTTCCCAATGTTTTGTAAACGTCTTGTCCAGATTACCAATCTGCTTCATATCACAAATTCTTCATGTTCTTCATTATTAGAGCATGGTTTTCTAATCACATTAAGCGAAATTGACTGTTACCTACAATCTTGATTGTTAGTTTATTGGTTGTAGCCTTCAAAGGTTATATCTCCTTTTCCCATATGGTTATAAGATAAGATGAGTTGTTTGCCATCCACCTCTTGAAATATTTGAACTGACTATATCTATTACTTACTGTAGATGTGCCACAAACATGGTGTTATCCATCGGGATCTTAAACCTGAGAACTTTTTGTATGCAAACAAGAAAGAAAATTCAGCCTTAAAGGTTATCGATTTTGGCTTATCTGTTATGTTTAAACCAGGTAAAGACTATCAACCGTGAAAGTCTATTCATTATTTATTCATTTATAGACTGTTGTTATTCCATTCTCTTCCATTTACACTAAGCAAACTGTTCTTAATCTTCTTAAGGAGAAAGATTTGATGAGATTGTTGGCAGCCCATACTACATGGCTCCTGAGGTCCTGAAGCGAAATTATGGTCCTGAGGTAGATGTCTGGAGTGCCGGTGTTATCCTATACATTTTACTTTGTGGTGTCCCACCATTTTGGGCTGGTCAGTTTCAATCTTTTCATTAACTCGTCAAAACATGTATTCATTATGTTTTCAACTCTTGAAAGTACTATTCACTTGAAATGCAGAAACTGAACAAGGAGTTGCACAAGCAATCATTAGATCCGTTGTGGACTTCAAGAGGGATCCTTGGCCCAAAGTGTCTGATAATGCTAAAGACCTTGTCAAGAAGATGCTTAATCCTGACCCTACTACGCGCCTAACTGCTCAAGAAGTTCTAGGTAAAATCCTGATTAATTTGAGGGATAATTTATACACTTAGCCATCCAGAATCCAACTTTCAATACTTGGGTGGCCAATGCATACATTAGCCATTATTTTTATATGCACACTTCACTATTTTGCCCGAAACACATAAAAGTGTTTGACACTTCTAATTTAAGTATTTTGTCTAACTTATTGCAGATCATCCGTGGATACAAAACGCCAAGAAGGCACCAAATGTTTCTTTAGGTGAAAATGTTAAAGCAAGACTGAAGCAATTCTCCTTTATGAACAAGCTCAAGAAAAGAGCACTACGGGTAATGAATATGTTCAATATCTTCGGTTATGTCTTCTTTTTTTCTTTGTTGAGGTTGTATCAAAGTTTATGTATTGTGAAATTATAGGTAATTGCTGAGAGTTTATCAGCTGAGGAAGTGGCGGGGATAAGGCAAGGATTTGATTTAATGGACACAAAGAAGCAAGGTAAGATAAACATCGCTGAGTTGAAAGCTGGTTTGCAGAAACTTGGTCATCAGATTCCCGATTCAGATCTTCAAATGCTTATGGATGCTGTAAGTACTATGTTTCAAAAAAATGTTATTGATTATTATTCATATGTGTACTATACAAATAGTAATGTCATAAATTTCTACAGGGTGATGTGGACAAAGATGGACACTTGAACTATGGAGAATTTGTTGCTATTTCCGTTCATTTAAGGAAAATAGGGAACGATGATCATCTTAAAGAGGCATTTGAATTTTTTGATCAAAATAAGAACGGGTACATAGAGCTTGAAGAACTGAGGGAAACTTTAGCTGATGAAATTGAATCCAACAATGAAGAAGTCATTGCTGCTATCATTCAAGATGTCGATACAGACAAGGTTTGTATAAATTTTACTCTTATGTTTCTTTACCTCATTCCCGACTGCTTTCATTAAACTAATCCCAACATTCTCATGGTTTCAGGATGGGCGGATTAGCTATGAGGAATTTGAAGCAATGATGAAGGCAGGAACTGATTGGAGGAAAGCATCTCGACAGTATTCAAGAGAGAGATACAACAACCTCAGCTTGAAATTGTTCAAAGATGGTTCGCTAAATCTAGGCAACGAGGGATCGTAATCAAGATCAGGTTGTTAATACAAAAATAGTTTTATTTTTTTGTTGTTGTCTGGTCATATGCTTAACTTTGTATTGAAAAAGAACATTGACTATTTAAAAGGTCCTCTTTTGTTGTTTGTTCTCTTTTATACCAAGGGTGTGTTTTGGTATGATGTGATCATGAAAAATAGAAGAGATGTAGAGACAAATTGTAATATATAGTTTTCATGGGCTTTCTTATTGTTGAATATTGTTTCATAATTGTTATAAGATTCATCATGAGTAAAAATTTTCATTCACCCCTTCATCATTTTTTTTTTTTTTAATTTGGGTGGATAGTTCTTATTTATGAGTAATTTTAAAGTGTTTGAGGGCGTGGTGTGGTAGATGTTATCCCCGTTCTTATTACATTTTAAACCACAACACCTGAGTTATTGTCGGTGTTTTGCATACGAAGTTATGCTGACATCGTTTTAGTTTGCGTGTGTATTTGTTTAAACAAATGTTCGCGTGTGTGTTTTAGTTATTTTCAGTTCTCAGTGTTGTTACGGGCGCGGTTTAAAAGATACTTCAATGTTATTCTCAGTGTTATGATGATGTAAAAACATATCTATGTAACTTAGGTGTTACAACATCGCATATGCTCTTATCAATAAGCTATACATACATATGTTATCAGTTTGTATTCTTATGATTTATGTGTACTATTCGGGAAGCTTTTGAGTTGGGTTATGTTATATGTACCTGTGAAGAGGGGTAAATGTACAAAGATTTCTTCTGTCTTCATCCAGTTTATAGTACAACATAGTTTTTTATTAGTTTTTGTTGTGTATTTTTTGCCAGTTTAATATTTTGACCCATTAAACTTTATGCTTTTTATTCCGTATTTTCAGGCTTATAGTTGTAAAAAAAAAAAAGTAATAAAGAGGTACTGTTTTTATTTTTGAGGGTCCTTATAACGACTCCCTTTGAGTTTTGTCAATAAAGTCCATGAGTAAAACACATGAACAACGTACAAAAACACAAGTACATTCTACTCAAGTAATAATTTCAAGCAGTACTATTTACTAGAACGGCTAGTATATAGCGACCATGATTAAAAAAGGTAATGCATTCAACAAAGTACTGACGGGCCGTTTGGAATGAGGTTTTGGGTTGAAAGGATTGGTCTCAAAGTAGAAAAATAACGTTTGTTTTGTATCACAATAAGGAGCCAAGGTTTACTTTATTCATTTGTCATTTCTTTTCTTCTCACACTTTTTTTTTTGTCTTCTTTATGTGAGAAAGAAAAAAAGGCGCAAGGAAATTACTTGTTAAATACAATTATTTAATACCAAATTCTTTATAAAAAAATAATTTAACTAATTTATAAAATATTTTTTCTATCTTAAATTAAATCCAAATCTAAATTCAAATCTTAACCAAAATTCAAATCATAATCTTAAACTCATCTATAAACCAAAGGCCACTAAGTATAAAGCATGTCATTCATTTATTTTCAAGTACGTTTAGTATGCACTTCATATGGACTTTGGGTAATTAATAAGGTGCATTTCACAAATAATGCATATAACTATTAGTCTATCATAGCTATACAACGAGTTTCACTGCCTTCAAAGAATATTTGATCAACCTTTTATAAGAAAAGTATGTCTAGCAAAACTAACTAATATTAGTTTGAGTTAAATCTAAGATGAAACTATAGCGAGAGTAGAAACTATAGCTCATTTTATTAATAAGTTATGTGTTGAAGCAAATTCCTGTCCTCCGGTAAATTTCAGCTGTCCGGCGGAAGGATCAGATTCTCCCTGCACAAGGCACATACGCGTTAGCCTCGTCCCGGGTGTTATCCCGAGACCAAGCTCTGGCGTAAGGATAAGTGGAGGGTAATAAATGTGTTAATAAATGTAGTAGTAAGTGTAGGTGAAAACTTAATGCAAAATATTAAATGTGTTGGGGTATTTATACTACCCCAACTTCATATTCATGTTACTGTTCCTCTACTGTTCCGCAGACCTATATTACCTGCCTGCAGGTCTATAGCCACTCTATCTAGTAGGCCACGTGGTAAGAAATCCCGCAAAATCCGCTGACATGGTCGGCAGCTGTTAGCCTTTGGTCGGACGTCAGATTGATCCATCCGGTCGATGGATGTGCCGGATGTTGGTCCGTCCGGACACATACGTCAACATGTCCCCCCAGTGTTGTATTACCGGAGATGGGCCTGATCACATTTTGGAGAAGGTTCGTATCGAGTCCTGGGGTCAAATTGGTTGGACCCAATAAGTGTGGGCCGGTCTGATGGGCCTGATCACATTTTGGGCTTTTCCTGCGCTTCTCGTTTCATCTGCCTATCGTGGACGGCCCACGTAAGCCCACGTCACCCCTTTTACTGACTGATGGGACATTTTCACAGCCTGCTAGGGTTTCTTTTACAGTATATATACCCCTTTTTCACCTCATTTGGTTTTACATTTCACACACATAGATTGCCTTTGTATCTCCGGACGTTCTCTTCATCCTTCTTAAGGTTTGTCTTGCCCTCTTCCTATTAATATTTGTAAATTGTCTTCGGTATCTTTTAGAAATGGCCGAAATCGGAACTGAGGGAAATATTCTAGCTATAGAAAACACATCCGTCCCACAGACGGAGGAAACCAATGAGGAAATCGTCCAACCCGTAGTTCCTAAGTTCGACATGCACATACACACTTCTAGGTTAAAACAATCAGAATTAGACGATATAGTTGCCGAGTATGGTATGTTAGGAATTGGAAATTCCATGTGAAAGTGTGGGTCACCCCAATTATGGTCTAGCATATGTTAGCTCGTAGACTTGTAGTTATTTACGTTGTTTTGTAGTTAATTAGTAGCTTAGATTAGTTTAGTGTAACACCGTGGAGGAAGGACGGGTCTTTACCCAATGTATACCTGATCCACAGGCCGTCAGGAGGTCGTTTAGTCTGTAACTATAAATACCCTTCCCACTAAGGGAAGGGTGGTGCTTTTCAATCTAACCTTTCATTTGTATTGTTATTTCTCTCTCTAGAAAACACCCATCTCTTATCTTTCTCTCTCTAAATGGCTAACATGTATTTCCATCATCCAAGACCACCCGAATCATCAAACAACATAAATATTCGATCCTAACAATTGGTACCAGATCCATGGTTGTGTTGTTTTTTTGATGATTCTTATGGTTTTTGAAGTGGTTCTTATTTGCGGTTTGTTAGACTCTTTGATGCGACTTGACATATTTTGGTGATGTTTTGATGTGTTGCCATTTGTTGTTGATGGTTTGTATGTTATTGGTGTTTGTGTATTTGTTGCTGCTGCCTGTTTATATGTTTCTGCTGATTTTATGAAGTTTGAATCCGGTTTAAATCTGGTTTTAAGTTGTATAATGATTCTGGTCAGATTTTATGAAATCGAGTACTGCAGTTAAGCTCCTGAATGCGGTTTGCAGATTGTTCATGGATGCGATTTGTGGTCACATTCTTCTGTGCGGTTTGTCTTTAAATAGGTCAAGATTCAATGCATCTATGCGGTTTGCAAAGTTTTGTCCAGATTCGTTGAATTATTATGCGGTTTGTGTCAAAACGCTTTTGAGCGGTTTGTCTTAAACTGGCTATGCGATTTGTCAACAACTGCAATTGTGCGGTTTGTTATAAGAATGGATGCGATTTGTGTATGTTACACATGATGCGTTTTGACGCTGATTATCATGCGATTTGTCTACTAAAACCGTATGCGATTTGACCTTCAAGAAGAAAAGAAGAAGCGGTTTGTCAAGGATAAAAGGGAGCGGTTTGTGTAGGTAATACATGTTGCGTTTTGATACTACAAGATGACTGTGGTTTGACACAGTAAATGACTCTATTCATACATTGGAAATTAATCAAGTACACGATCTCAGTTTTCCTTCTTTCGTTTCTTAGTGGTATTCAAAAGGAAAACAAGACCTTTAAGGTCATGCATACGAAAGAAATATCAATCATCGATCTAATGTGTGAAGTATTGCCTCATGTTTATCCGAACACAATCAAGAATGGTTTATAACAAGTAGGTTAAAAATCATTCTTTGGTTCGTTGCAAAGGGGACATAACATGTAAACTTTTATGGACCTCAGATCTTAACAATCTTCATTGGACCAAGTCTGAACAAGAAAACTAAATGACTCAAGCTAGAAGATGTCTATAGATCCAAGCCAATCAACATCAATCACCAACAGCCTACACTCCATCAAGACTCATCTATATCAATTCCATCTTTCAACCCATACTCATCTATTATTAACTCGACTCTAAACAAAAGGTTATATAAAATGTAAATGATTCTGATCTCAGTTTCTCATGTGCTCTTCAAACTCATTCCCGACCATTAAAGATCATTCACATGAGTTAATACATCATTGATCCATTAATGTGTGGAAGCATACACTTCATTAATTTTCAAAATCTATTCAATCAGATTTATAACAATAGTGTTATAATCTATTGATGTTTCGTTTTAATTAACTCACAAGATACGATATATATAATTTTAAACCTACCTTAGAATCGTATGTGGGAACGTGATGCCCAATCTTAAACTCATGCCATCCCTGTGGCTTAGTTTCATCGTGTTGTGTCTAAACACGAGTGGTACAGACTACTCTTAATTAAACTATTGATTCGGGTCAAGCAGCACCATTGATTAGATCTTTGTGCGTGTCATTATGAACGAGAGGATTGGGGCAAACGAAATTTGGATGGTGATTATATCATATGATTTAGGGTTGGAGATGAGTTTTGTTGAATGTGATCCGCTTTGGAGAAAGGGAGGCGGATAGTTAGAGGACTGATTAGGGTTTGGAGATGTTTTCATGTGTCTTCACAAATATAAAGTGAGATTAGGGTAAAGTTTGAAGAGATGTAAGTATTATATAGTCCCGAACTATTAGGGTTAATTGATATAGGCCGAATATTCATATGGATCACAATTGGGTCACATTACTTACTCGCTGCTTTGATGGGCTTTAAGCTGAATTCGTGGGCCGAACAGTCCCTTATACACTCTTGTACATGGGCCGTGTGATATGTTAAGGCCTATTCTCATTGGAAGTGCTTTTGGATTGGACCTAATTGGTTATACTGCTACAACGTGTTAAAATTTTTGTTTACTACAAGTGTTGTATCAATCGAATTTTTTAGTTAAATTGTGGTAATTCAAGAATATGACAAAGGGTATATGTGATAAGGTTAATTATTGGTGATAATGAGATTCGATGATGAGATTGGGTTTGATGATGAGATTTGTTGTGTTATGGGTTTGATACTTTGGTCTATGCATTTTCACGGAATATATTATGTCTCGGCTTGAATTGACGGTTGAACAAAGTTGACTACGAGGTGGTTTATATTTTGTATTTCTTATTTGGATATAAAGTGAAGTTTTCTGGGCGTTTACTTATTTTAGTATTCTTTCTTTCTACCCTTCCGCGAAGATGACTTGTTTGGGCGTTTATTGAGTGTGATAAAGACTTGGCTATCTAGTTACGTTAGTGATTCTTTCTCGTTTAACCCACAACGTAGCTATCACTTCGGTGTCTCACTCAGTTGAGAATGTCAAGAGGTTTTGTACATTGGGTACACCGTTTCTTTTTCACGAGGATTAGTACAAGTTTAAGTAACAAATATGGGGAATTTTACTTCATGATCAAGTTTGGCATATCGGGTTTACTTCACCTTGTTGTTACTGCAATAGCTGACAGAATACGTGAATGATGTGTTTACCAAAGTGTTTATTGGATGGTTGATGATATTGTTGATGTTGGATAATGAACCGTTGATGAACCGCTACATGTTCCCCGAAAACAGATATTCACCGAAACCAAAGTTGTCATAACACATTCAAGCTGACATTGTTTACCGTTTTGTCTTGATTTTGTAAAATCCCGCGAAAGAATCTATTTCTCGGTTTAAATCATAGACTTGTAAAATCCCGTGACAATGGAAACATCCTGGTGATTGTAAAGTGCATTTCCAGATCTATCTTACGGTTTATTCTTGGTTTTGTAAAATCCCGCGAAAGAAACTATTTCTCGGTTTAAACCATAGAATTGTAAAATCCCGTGATGATAAAACCATCCTGGAGAAAGGAAAGTGTATATCTGGATCTTTTCTGATGCTGGTGCTATGATTTCTGCTTCGAAGAAGGGATAAAAGGGTGTACTTCATGATTTGGATGTGTGTGTGGATATTCGTCATGGCAGTTTGGTTATTACATGGTTTTACAGGGTTATGTGCTTTTAACCATGGTCGGGATGAAAACCATTATCATAAGTTCACTTAAAACGTCTAAGGAGGCTAGATTTGAGCTTTTAACTAGAAGATGTGACAACGGGGTTAATTTACTATTATTTATTTGAGGTTGAAGTGAAATATCACAGGCGAGTGTACTTAGTATCTGAAGGTATCGGGGATGGTTGGATGAAGATTCTTCATGATCCTTGTTCGAGCTTATTATTAAAAACAAAGACTTGGAAATCTAGTTATTGTTGGGTGACTTTTTCCTTTTTTTACCACTTGGGGGAATTGGGCTCGTACCACCACAAAATAACTATCACTTTAAGGTGTTACGTTGTAGTGCTCAATGTCACATTCAATTGTGGATTTTCAAGAGGTGATGTACGTCTTATACTTGATGGTTGGTTGGATGAAGAGTATAGAGTACTTAGAGATTCAATGGAGGATGAAGTCTCGGCACCGCTCTTTGTTACATATGTGCAAGTTTAAGTCATGAGTTCGGGTTAGTTTACTTCAGGGTCAAATTCATCATATTGGGTTTTCTCCATTAGTTGTCACTACAAAGAGCCTACTGAATGATAATGGGGTTGATTACAAGTTTGCCAAGAGAGGTAGAAAAGATAGAGATTATGACGTTTGAACACAACAGTTCAAGCCTCGTACTTTAAAGAAAAGAAAAGTGTAAGTTTCAGTGCGCTTTATCTTCCAAAGAAGAGAAATCTTCTTATGATGTTTGAATACAACAGTTCAAGCCTCGTACTCTAAAGAAAAGAAATGTGTACGTTTTAGTGCGCTTTATCTTCGGAAGAAGAGAAATCTTCTTATTTATGACCATTCTCATCAACATGCTTCATGCTTTTTCCATGCGCTTCAGTCATCAAGTGAACCGGACTACTGTTGATTGTTCTCTTTTTCCACTTGCTCAATTATAATGACGATGGCGACATCATATGCAACCTTTGGGGGGAGAAGTGTGAAGAGACTACATTTTAAAGATATTCACTTGTTCATTTAAGAATGGCAACTCCGTATGCAATTCTTGAGGGGGAGAAGAAGTGTGGATTTACTGCATGGTTGATTGATTTCTGAGAACAAATGGTCAAACGGCTCCAAACTCATGTAAGAACCGAGCTTCTTCTTGTCGGGTCATCTTTACATGGAGTTTCTTTTTAAGAGCCGTTGGTTGACATCTTCATACAGACTGATGAGTGTAATGACAAAGTGCTTCTAATTGCTGGGCTGATTTCTTTGATGAACATCTTTCTGTTCTTGTTTGATTGGGAGGGATTTTAGTTAAGGGGATTTGCTATTTCAAAGTTAACGGGAATGCATTTGGTGAGTTGAAGATGTTGACTTTCTATTCCCCAATTGGACAATCTTGAAGAAGGTCGAGTCTACAGTCGGTTCTACATTTTTTGCTACATGTTAGAAGACTAAAGAGGAGTTGCATTTGATTATCTAAAGACTTCTTCTTAATCTGGGCATTTATCAAACAGATTGTCGGTTTAGGGGAGAGCACTAATTGGGGGAGAGTGAAACGTCAGATTTAATCCCCAATTAGACTTGCTCATATTCTTCAGCAAGTTGATTCTCACAAAGATTAAAAGTGGTCTTCTCAAAAAGATTTCAAGTATTTGGGCTGATAAGATGTTGATGATTCTGAAGTGTCATAACCAGCAAGGGGGAAGGAGACACACATCTAAACACAAAGTGAGTAAACTTGATGAACTTAATTCTTCTAAGTGATTGAAGATATCCCGGGAAGACAAATGTCATGACCGCAGAGAATCTTAAGGTTTTACTCATCAAGGCTTTTAGTGTTATTATTCCAACTACGCGGGGGAAGTGATGCAAGAGAATGTTTCTGGGATAAAAGAGGTACACAAGTGTGTGATGATTTCGATGTTATCGCAATCATCAGGGGAGAGAGAATTGTGTACATTGGGGGCGCTCAGCTATTTCACTTGAGTGCTTAATCAGTGATTCAGAGATATAATCACTTATTCCGGAGTTGACATCCGCAGAGATTGTCATCCGCAGAGATAATCAGTGATTCGGCCTGCTACTTCAATGTTATCGGTCATTCTCTCTTTGGGCATTCGGGTACTTGGGGTTCTTGAGCTTCATACACTTTCTTCAGGGGGAGAGAAAAGTATACATCGGGGTTATTCTTTGGCTATTTGACTTAATCTGCTACTTCGATGGTATAAGTTTCTCTGTTTTTGGGTATATGTGTATTCGGGTTCGTGAGCTCTAGTTTAAGAGACTGACTGCATCAATTCATCTACTTGGGGGAAAGTGGTCTCTTGACATTTTTTTTGGTATGGATCGCTTTAGACGTCAGTAGAAAAGGAATTTGAGAAGATTATTTAAAAGTGGGATGATACGTAGCTGATCTATTTTGATGATATAACTCCGAACAAAGAATCTCGATTATCGTTCTTAAAAGGAGCAGCGGGATTTATGATAGTGGTGTGCTTCTCTGTGCACCTGGCTAAGGCAAGCTTGAAATAGAGCTTCGAATCTGCTCATCTAATGGATTTTCGGTTTGGGGGGAAGCTGCCAAAGTCTCTCTTTCTCAAAGGCTCATGTTCTGTCTTTTATTCTGGAGCCTCGGAAGCTTTGGTGGTAAATGTAAAACCCTAAAAACCGTGGACACGTTGAAAGACTATTATACCCTCGTGACATAATCCGTAAAATAAAACTATGCTCGGTTTTCCGATAAGTACTATTGATAATCATTTTAATTGAAACACTTGGAATGATAATAACACTTATTATTAATTTACAAACAAAGATATACATATAACACATAAACATGTTACTTGGACCTTTGTAAATAACAAGTTAATTATCATACACAAGTAAATTGGAAAGTGAATCAATGAGGTGTAAAATTTATTTGTGATTGCCCTTTGTTCGGCCATATCACACGCCAAATCCCAACAATTTAGGATCTCACCACCATATTAAATGTACCATTCTATCTCTAACCTAAAACCTAATACTCACAAGAAAACTCACGGCAAATTCTCACCCTTCACCATCATTCTGTCGACAAAAAGGCCAGCCAAAAGGGAGGTTCGAAGGCCTCTTGCAAGGCTGATTTCACGTAATTGATTCGAGTGTGGGTTGGCTCCGAGTACGAGTTGTTATTGCTACTACTGTCGTGACTCATAGGGCTGTTATCACAAGTGTTTGGTTTGGTTGCTTTGATCTCGCATTCTCCTTCTTGGTCACACGCTACAAGAGGTACCCGTCATGCTCGTTTTTCCTTCATGATTTTCTGTTTCTGGTCGTGGGTTTCCAGGCCATCTACACACTTGGTTGTCTTTAAAAACCATGCTATAACATGTACTATAAACCTAAGTTTAATAATCTGGATATAGTGCTAAATAAGGCCATGATACAACTTCTGCATATGTCAACACAAGTCTTGAATCTGGTCCCATATTTGTGAATCTGGTCGTGGGGTTGAGGACCCCCTTTGTGCACTTTATAAACCTCAAAACCATGTCTAATGTACGGATTTTGAACCTGAATAAATGGGACTATGAAAACATGAAATTAACCAATGTTTTGTCGACATAAACATCTAAATAAATCTGCGTTTGGGGGTCCTAAATCTGGTCGTATAGGTGTTTTCACTGGTCGTGTGAATGTCAAGCATCCTACGCCACTTTGGTCCTTAATATTTGCGTAACAAGTTTTCATAACGTAACCTAAACATAATCTATTTATTGACATGTTAAATCAGACCGTAGACTTTATTTATTTGGCGTGGAAAAGACTTACAAACCTGTTTTTATTGCACTTAAACTGGTCGTGTGATGGACACCCTAAAAAACGTACATCTTGGAATCTATAACGCACCTGTTGAAGGGTAAACCTAAGGCTATTAAAGTGAGTTATCTAAACACTTAAAAATCAGATTCTTAACCTTAATTATGTGACATTATACATGTATAAAACTGGTCCTAAAATACGATAAGTAAAACGCTTAATAAGTCTTTGTTCTGAGTCCTTAAAACGCGTACAAACGAGTCTTATAAGTGGTGTAATAAATTGGTATTAAGGTGTATCGTTGGAATAACCTTAAGGGCTGTTTAGAAGAGTTTTAAAAGGTGTATAATCTGTTTTGGAGTTAAGAGTTTTGTTGTGTTAAAGTAAGGGTTATGTACGGGCTTATATATATCATAATTAACACGATAGGAAGGTAAATAACATATAAGATATTTGTAAGATGGAATTAAGGTGTCGTTGACTTTGTCACATAATGTTTTATTGATCTCAACCTAAAATACTTGAACACGTTAATTCTTATAACCTTATGTTAATCTACGTTAAAAACGATGTCATTGAGATTTAAGACTTAATTTACACATATAATGACTAGAGGGATTAAATGAGTAAAAAGGAGATAAAAATAGTATATTTACATATTAGACTCTACACTTTAGGATAATTACATATTAAACCCTAAACTTATGTAAATCGGCTTAATTGACCTTTAAATTACATACAACACTTATTTATCGTAATGTGTCTCTAAATGCGTCATAATCAACTAACTTTCTAAATACGGAAACCTGCTAAATATGTAAAGTTACTAATTATGGAAACCTGCCTACGATAGAAAGTTACTTAAAATGGAAATATTACTAAAACTGGGAACCTGCTAAAAAAGGAAAGTCGTCTAAAACGAGTAATCTGATTCTTGTGGAACGTATCTAATTCGTATAGGTTCCGGGCGACGGGGTTGATCTCATTTCTTGATTTTGCTTTCATTGTTGATTTGCTTCGAATAAGGTACAGATATTCTATCCCTTTTCAGTAGGGGTGTCTCATGATTCGTTTACCTCTTTCGATATAGTTTGAACTGTTATACTTTGATCTGAGCCTTCTTATTAGGGCTTCCCTATAACTCTGCTATGCTCCCTTTGATTGAATCTCCTATGTGAACTATTTAATGTGAACCACTGATATGAACCTTCTGATTATGAACCTTTGATATGCACTTTGATTATGAACTTTTGCTATGGACTTTGATATGAACCTTTGATATGACCTTACCTTGACCTGTCAGTTTGATACCCGAGCTATCACTAGGCATGGGGGTTCCATGTCCGTGTCATTGATGCACCAATGGCATGACTTTAGTGTGGTTGAGTGATGTTCCACACCGTCCCTTTCTGTTATCTGATTATGAGCTCGATATATATTGTATGGCCACTATCTGTCTGCAGGGGCGTATGGATGCATCCTAGATTTGTTCTGTTATCTGATATGTTATGATTTGTCTGGTGAATGATGTCGTGTGCAATACGCGTCTTCACAATCTGGGAGCTGATCACTCCATGTCTGTTATATCTGCTATGGTTACTATTGGTTACTACAGGTTACTATGGATATATGATTTGATTTGTTTTGTTGGCTCGTGGTGGATAACTGACTCCTTTTCCTATGTTTTATTTACCCTACTCTGTTCCTTTGATATACCAGATTTATTGACTGACTTCCCTTACTTTGTTCTCAGTTCAGTTTTATTATTATTGTATCGTTATATCTGTTCACTGGGCTTTTTAAGCTCAGCCGCATTTCTTTTCCTGCGGCAGGTACATAAGCTAGGAGCTGGGGATTGTTTGGGGTTGAGAGATGAGCTGATATAGAGACCATGCCTAGTCATCGTAGACTTCATTTGATTTTGTTATTTCGGAGTTTTTCCTTTTGTATTTATGTATTGATAAGTCTTGTTGACTTGAATTTTCTTGAGATTTATTATAAGGCTTCCGCTGTTTGATTTATGTTCATTATGTATGTTCTGATATGACACCATACTGTGATACTTCTACCCTTATCGGGTTGGGGTGTTACAATTATGGTATCAGAGCCCAGGTTTACGACTGGTAGTCAGGACCTGTGACATATGGACCCTAAGCGTTAACCCGTAGAGCTTAAGATTTGATTGGTGAGGTTTGGGTAGATTTTAGGTTCATTATCATCATTTCCATTCATGATCTTCATCTTATTTCCTAACCTTCGCTAATCGTTTAATGAACTCTTCAGATGGTCCAAACTCGAAGGAACGGCGACGACAACGGGGATGGACATCCTAACTTCGAAGCTTTGATTGCACGCGCTCTGGCCACTGCTATGCCCGAGATCGTTGCTACCATCACTAATAACGTTCGGAATGGCGCTAGCTCTTCTGGTGGGGATAATGGTGGGGGTGCTAACCCACCTACACCCATTCATGTTTGGATCGAGCGCTTCAACAAACTTAAGCCACTTCCTTTTCGCTCGGCAGCTTCATCTAATGATGCGGAGGACTAGATTACGCACATGGAAAAGCTTTTCAATGTGCTGGGTTGTGGTGACGAGGTGAAAAACCCGGCTTGCTACCTTCAAACTCGAGGGTGATGCCCTAAACTGGTGGAAGGCCTATCTCTTGTCCAAGGAAGAGAACTTTCTAGATACTTGTGCTTGGAACACCTTCAGGGACATCTTCTACAAACAGTATTTCCCTGAGTCAGAACAGCAACGATATGAAAGGGAGTACGAAGCCATACATCAGCTGGAGAAGGAAAATTCTCACGAGTATATGCAACGATTCATGAGGATGGTTAGGTTTGTAGGTACTGCTGTTGCTGGAGATGCTCGTCGTCAGGCTCGTAAGTTCAAATGGGGGTTGAAGAAGTGGGTGTTGGACAGGGTGATTAATACTGAGTACACTGAGGTGGCTGCAGTTGCGGATGCTGCCCGCAACATCGAGTTATTGCATGAAGAACAGGGTTACAACAAGAGGAATAGGGATGGGGATCGTATTCATCCTCGGGGTCGACAGGACCATACTCAGGAGTTCAGGGGTCGATATGATCAGGGACAGGATTCCAGGGGTCGTCAGGACCACATTTCCGATCAGAGAGGTCGTCAAGATCAGGTGCGGGGTTCCAAGGGTCGACAGGACAGTAGTTACGACTCGAGACGCCAGGACACTCGAGTACAGGGTCAGCAGAGGTATGATAGGTCAGGGGACGACCGTCAGGGACGCGATAATGGAAGTCAACGTCAGTTTCGGGATCACTCTTCTCGTAGTACTCAGCATGACCGTTCTGCAGGTTCTTCATCTTATAAGAGGTCTTTTGAGATTTTGCCTCCCCCTCCTCTTTGCAAAATTTTTGGTAAGCCCCATCCGGGCGAATGTTATAAGGCCTCGGGAGCGTGTTACAGGTGCGGTTCCACGGCGCATAAGATTCAGGACTGCCCTAAGAAGAAAGCAAATGGGAGTGAAGAAGGGCCGACCCGTCAGTAGATCTTCTATTTAGTTCTTTTATTTCTTTTCCTTGAAACTAATGTTTGGCAAGTATTTCCTTTGATACCTTGATGTGACTTTTCGTTGGATAAGACTCCTTGAAATATTATTTGTTCTCTTTTGAATGACCTCTGTTCTGTATAAATTCTGGGTTGGATGATTGTTTTTAGTATTGAAGGACCTGATGCTATTTTCCGACGTATCTCAGTTCGATGGTACTTGTTGTGTCCTGTTACGTTCCTTATATTTTCTGCTCCTCTGATTTCGAATTCGTTAGTGATAATTATTTCGGACCAACCTTAAGATGTAGAATGGACCGTTAGGTGGTTGATAGGATTGATTTTCACGACTCGAGATAAAGTATGGTCATCATGAAGGTATACTCATATGATGCTGGTATTATGACGCTTGGCCAACGTAATAATACTTACATCATATGACGTACCCTCATTGTGATCATAGGATGTCTCGAGGAGTGCCTTAGAGCTTAGAATTTCTGGCACCCGGTTAAGATTTTTTTTGGGTTTAGCAAGACCCTAGGATCATTCTGCTTATACGTTTAATCTACCCTCATCGTTATGCGAATTGATACGTTTGGATTCTCGGCAAGCGTTTATCTCTGTAAAGTTTCTACCGTTTGATTTCTGTTACCCTCAGTTGTGTAATCTGGTATATTCTCGTTTGCTTCTTTCGTTTCATTTCAATTTTCGGGGACGAAAATTTTTTTTTAGAGGGGAAGAGTTGTAAAACCCTAAAAACCGTGGACACATTGAAAGACTATTATACCCTCGTGACATAATCCGTAAAATAAAACTATGCTCGGTTTTCCGATAAGTACTATTGATAATCAATTTAATTGAAACACTTGGAATGATAATAACACTTATTATTAATTTACAAACAAAGATATACATATAACACATAAACATGTTACTTGGACCTTTGTAAATAACAAGTTAATTATCATACACAAGTAAATTGGAAAGTGAATCAATGAGGTGTAAAATTTATTTGTGATTGCCCTTTGTTCGGCCATATCACACGCCAAATCCCAACAATTTAGGATCTCACCACCATATTAAATGTACCATTCTATCTCTAACCTAAACCTTAATACTCACAAGAAAACTCACGGCAAATTCTCACCCTTCACCATCATTCTGTCGACAAAAAGGCCAGCCAAAAGGGAGGTTCGAAGGCCTCTTGCAAGGCTGATTTCACGTAATTGATTCGAGTGTGGGTTGGCTCCGAGTACGAGTTGTTATTGCAACTACTGTCGTGACTCATAGGGCTGTTATCACAAGTGTTTGGTTTGGTTGCTTTGATCTCGCATTCTCCTTCTTGGTCACACGCTACAAGAGGTACCCGTCATGCTCGTTTTTCCTTCATGATTTTCTGTTTCTGGTCGTGGGTTTCCAGGCCATCTACACACTTGGTTGTCTTTAAAAACCATGCTATAACATGTACTATAAACCTAAGTTTAATAATCTAGATATAGTGCTAAATAAGGCCATGATGCAACTTCTGCATATGTCAACACAAGTCTTGAATCTGGTCCCATATTTGTGAATCTGGTCGTGGGGTTGAGGACCCCCTTTGTGCACTTTATAAACCTCAAAACCATGTCTAATGTACGGATTTTGAACCTGAATAAATGGGACTATGAAAACATGAAATTAACCAATGTTTTGTCGACATAAACATCTAAATAAATCTGCGTTTGGGGGTCCTAAATCTGGTCGTATAGGTGTTTTCACTGGTCGTGTGAATGTCAAGCATCCTACGCCACTTTGGTCCTTAATATTTGCGTAACAAGTTTTCATAACGTAACCTAAACATAATCTATTTATTGACATGTTAAATCAGACCGTAGACTTTATTTATTTGGCGTGGAAAAGACTTACAAACCTGTTTTTATTGCACTTAAACTGGTCGTGTGATGGACACCCTAAAAAACGTACATCTTGGAATCTATAACGCACCTGTTGAAGGGTAAACCTAAGGCTATTAAAGTGAGTTATCTAAACACTTAAAAATCAGATTCTTAACCTTAATTATGTGACATTATACATGTATAAAACTGGTCCTAAAATACGATAAGTAAAATGCTTAATAAGTCTTTGTTCTGAGTCCTTAAAACGCGTACAAACGAGTCTTATAAGTGGTGTAATAAATTGGTATTAAGGTGTATCGTTGGAATAACCTTAAGGGCTGTTTAGAAGAGTTTTAAAAGGTGTATAATCTGTTTTGGAGTTAAGAGTTTTGTTGTGTTAAAGTAAGGGTTATGTACGGGCTTATATATATCATAATTAACACGATAGGAAGGTAAATAACGTATAAGATATTTGTAAGATGGAATTAAGGTGTCGTTGACTTTGTCACATAATGTTTTATTGATCTCAACCTAAAATACTTGAACACGTTAATTCTTATAACCTTATGTTAATCTACGTTAAAAACGATGTCATTGAGATTTAAGACTTAATTTACACATATAATGACTAGAGGGATTAAATGAGTAAAAAGGAGATAAAAATAGTATATTTACATATTAGACTCTACACTTTAGGATAATTACATATTAAACCCTAAACTTATGTAAATCGGCTTAATTGACCTTTAAATTACATACAACACTTATTTATCGTAATGTGTCTCTAAATGCGTCATAATCAACTAACTTTCTAAATACGGAAACCTGCTAAATATGTAAAGTTACTAATTATGGAAACCTGCCTACGATAGAAAGTTACTTAAAATGGAAATATTACTAAAACTGGGAACCTGCTAAAAAAGGAAAGTCGTCTAAAACGAGTAATCTGATTCTTGTGGAACGTATCTAATTCGTATAGGTTCCGGGCGACGGGGTTGATCTCATTTCTTGATTTTGCTTTCATTGTTGATTTGCTTCGAATAAGGTACAGATATTCTATCCCTTTTCAGTAGGGGTGTCTCATGATTCGTTTACCTCTTTCGATATAGTTTGAACTGTTATACTTTGATCTGAGCCTTCTTATTAGGGCTTCCCTATAACTCTGCTATGCTCCCTTTGATTGAATCTCCTATGTGAACTATTTAATGTGAACCACTGATATGAACCTTCTGATTATGAACCTTTGATATGCACTTTGATTATGAACTTTTGCTATGGACTTTGATATGAACCTTTGATATGACCTTACCTTGACCTGTCAGTTTGATACCCGAGCTATCACTAGGCATGGGGGTTCCATGTCCGTGTCATTGATGCACCAATGGCATGACTTTAGTGTGGTTGAGTGATGTTCCACACCGTCCCTTTCTGTTATCTGATTATGAGCTCGATATATATTGTATGGCCACTATCTGTCTGCAGGGGCGTATGGATGCATCCTAGATTTGTTCTGTTATCTGATATGTTATGATTTGTCTGGTGAATGATGTCGTGTGCAATACGCGTCTTCACAATCTGGGAGCTGATCACTCCATGTCTGTTATATCTGCTATGGTTACTATTGGTTACTACAAGTTACTATGGATATATGATTTGATTTGTTTTGTTGGCTCGTGGTGGATAACTGACTCCTTTTCCTATGTTTTATTTACCCTACTCTGTTCCTTTGATATACCAGATTTATTGACTGACTTCCCTTACTTTGTTCTCAGTTCAGTTTTATTATTATTGTATCGTTATATCTGTTCACTGGGCTTTTTAAGCTCAGCCGCATTTCTTTTCCTGCGGCAGGTACATAAGCTAGGAGCTGGGGATTGTTTGGGGTTGAGAGATGAGCTGATATAGAGACCATGCCTAGTCATCGTAGACTTCATTTGATTTTGTTATTTCGGAGTTTTTCCTTTTGTATTTATGTATTGATAAGTCTTGTTGACTTGAATTTTCTTGAGATTTATTATAAGGCTTCCGCTGTTTGATTTATGTTCATTATGTATGTTCTGATATGACACCATACTATGATACTTCTACCCTTATCGGGTTGGGGTGTTACAGTAAATGTTTAAGAGATGATATCTTCTATCTTCTACAACGGGGCTGCTCGATATCCTTATCTCGGTACTCGTATCATCATCTTCTTAAACTATATCATCTACTCTATCTTTGTAAATATTTATCAAAAACAAAATACAAAAATATAAAACCAACAAAAAGAAAATATAAAAATAGAAAATTTCAAAAACCCATAAAAATTAAAAAAAAAAATGAAAAATACCAAAAATATTGTTTTTCAAAGACAAATATTCTGGTATCGATAACATCTGCGGTCTTAGAAATGTCATTCAATAATGGCACGGGACCATAGATGAAGTTCGAGCAGGAGGTGTAAATATTCTTTTTCAAAACATGTCTAAAATTATGGCTTACAGTTATTTCAGACTGTAACACGAGCTTCAAATAATGGCTTGTAGTTATTTCAGACTGTAACCCGCGCTAAAACCATGGTTTGCTATTATTTCAGATAGCAACCCGTTCTTCAAGAAAGAAAAGTGCTGCGCTAAACCAATTTTCAAATATTTCGTGCACTTATCCTAAAAACAAAATGAGGAAAGTATGTCGAAGGACTTCTGTTCCTACTCAAATATTTTTCCTTCTAAAATTCTTCAGAAAAATAATTGTTGTTTTCAAAAATGGTGTTAAATGAGTTGCTTGTAAATCAATCAGATTCAGAGTTATCGTAAAAATTGAAAACTCAATCAATGACTTCAGCGCTTTTAAACTTTTCAGAAAAATAAGTAATTGATTGAGGGGGAGAATGTTTTCAAATCTATATCATCTAACGAGCTTATCTAATTATCCTATATACTTAAATGTAAAACATGTTAACCTACATTGAAGGACTAGGTGCCTAGGATATGATTGTTAGGATTAGATGATTAGAGTTTGATAAACACATAATTCCCATCCATTAGTATGATCTGATTGATATGTTGGATTGACTTTTATTAGTCAATTGCTGTTTGGGTGATGTCGACCACCATATATCTGTATGTGTGTTCACTAACGTATGCAGGTATATTGGTATATAAGAATGTTCCCGATCCGGATCCCACAATAGAAGATGATTGGATGCCAAAAGGAAAGGGTAACTATATCTTGGGTTGACAAATGAAGAAACAGAGCTTAATTTGACTTCTATGGAGAGTTGGCATGAAAAAATGCAACGTAAGAGGTCTCACTGCATCAACAGATGGTTTTCTTCATCATCAAATGAAGAAATGAAGCTTAATTTGACCTCAGTGAGCATGAAAAAATACAACGTAAGAAGTCTCACTGCTTCAGCAAATGGTTTTCTTCCAAACCTCCAACAACAACAACAAAAGCAGCTCAACCTGTAACACCCCAACCCGACAAGGGTAAAGATATCACAATACGGTTTCATATCAGAACTTTAAATACTATACAAAAGCGGAAGCCTTTACAAAACTTACAAAAGATGATATAAATAACTTAATATTCAAAATAAATCTAAGATCCCTATTTTCAAATCTTGCTCTTGTCTCTACTCTCAACCCAGATCAGCTATCCCATAAGCTCATCTTGAATGCTTAATACATGCCGCAGGAAAAGAAAGTGCGGCTGAGCTTACAAAGCCCAGTGAACAGATATAACAGAAACGGAAACTAAACAAAATAGAATTACAAAATAAAACAAATCAACGAATAACAAAGTCACAACGGAAATAGATCAATGAATCATTGAGGATTCTGCGGAAACACAATCATACAGAAATCCAGAAGAACAAATAGCAATCAAGAACGAACACATAGCATATTGATGGCACATACTCAAACACATCAAAATAACCAGACATTCAATACATCCAGATGGTAGAGTTCATATAAGCCAAACGGAATGTCTAAAGGCTAACGGAAACACTTTCTAGAAAATAAACATGGCATTCATACAAATTAATTAATCTGCATTTAACACACTTAATTCAATATTGTAGCAGCGGAAATAGCAGTCAATCATGGCAGTCACACATACAGATAGAAAACACAGTAGACAAACTATAACTAAATAGACAAAGACATAACATAGCCATTAATAATTATCAGAACAGATATCATCAGAATACATAATACAAACACTCGAAAATACCGAATCATACAGGATACTTAACACAGAAGTAACAGATAAAGATTTAGTCAACTACCACGAGCCCAGAACATATCATATCAGAAATATCTTTCTTCTTAAAAAGGTAACCTCAGAAAATAATTGGAGTAGCTAGCTCCCAAAATTTTGTGAAGACGCGTATTGCACACGACATCATTCACCAGAAAACATATCAGATAACAGATCAGATCTAGGATGCATCCATACGCCCCTTCCTACATATACAAAATATGCTCCACCATCCAGGGACGTGGCAGAACATCACTCTACTGCCCTAGAGTCATATCAGAGGTGCATCACTGATACGGACATGGAACCCCCATGACTAGTGAAATATTTGGCTCGGGTGTCAACTAACTCAGGTCAAACAGATTTTCATACATGACACAGATCATAATTCACCATAAAGGTCACAGATAACATATAAGATAACTTCATATCATAAGGTTCATATTCAGATATTCAGAAGTCAGAAGTTCATATCACAGTGGCATATCATACATTCATAAGCAGAAGTTTATAATCAGAAGTTCATAATCAGAAGTTCATAATCATCCATAGCAAGATTCAATGATTGTGCATATCAAAATCTTCCTAACATAAGTTCACATCAGATATTGCATAGTTCACTAGAACATGTATTTTACACAAGTAACAGATCAAACAATCAGAAAGGGTTCATAGCAATGGCATCGGAAACCCTAATCAGTAAAATAGAAAAGCGAACGAAAAGAACATCATAAGAAACCTTTACTAAAAAGGTCAGAATATCTGTACCTTAAAGCCGATGAAAGGAAAGCAAACGAATGAATGAACACAAAGATATAACGTCGCGTCTCCTTCAACGAATCTACACGGATTATGATTTATTTAATACTTATTAGCATCATTAAAGTTATAACGGATTAATCTCATTAATATTCTTGGAGTTATCAGGATATTCCCATTTTTAGTGACGGACGGAATTCCAACATTTTAGAATCTTAACCATTAATTTGCCAAACTTATGGGTTGCAAATGACAAATGGTAAACTTAAGGGTTTAATATGACAATTATCTTAATTTAGGGCTTATATGATCGTCGTTCAAAGTATAGGGTTTACAAATGTCAAGAACGGATTTTAGGACTCTCTTTCAAAATAGTTTACACAAACCTTCATAACTTACATGATTAACCAAGACTCACACGTAACATTGTTCGAACACAACCTAAATGAGACCATTCATGCAACACTTTAATTCATGATATGT
Organism: Chrysanthemum seticuspe; assembly: GCA_019973895.1. NCBI lineage: Eukaryota > Viridiplantae > Streptophyta > Magnoliopsida > Asterales > Asteraceae > Chrysanthemum > Chrysanthemum seticuspe. The sequence continues at coordinate 112,823,702 of BPTQ01000007.1, read as the reverse complement.
GATTCCTTGCATAAAATCATAACTCACGCATGTTTACAACACACTTAGTACTAGCTCGTTATACGCTTAATCAACGGTTATTAATGACCTCAAACTTACTATTTTCACATGAAATAACAAATCAACACACATAGCTTAAAACCCTAATCGAATCATAATTATGACCTAGGGTTTCCTAGATTTTCAGTACCATATAAGTGAGTATCTAATATTTGACGTGCTACGGACTTTAATGACCAACTCATGCATGCATTTACCCAAACAACTCAACCATTTATTTTCCGCGGTTACCCTTGAACATACCCTCACGAGACTATGCACAAACCGTATTTGTTAATACTCGACAATCATACCAATTTTGACCCCTCAACATATCGAATCTTGTTCGCTTTCATAACATGCATATCATGCATTCATCACATTCATATGCACAACACGCACCACCAATCCTACTGTTTACCTAGACCAACTTAACGCACCCTTGACTCTTCCAAAACAATTTATGTCAACATTGTATGACAATGCAGCACATACACATGCATGAACACATATATATACATACGCAACTCATCTCCAATAAACGTAAACGTACATTACCTAATATATTCTACATCCTCGACCTATGAACCATCAAAACTCCCACGACACATGCATCACGTCTTCATTAACCGATTATTTAAGTGAGTATCTAGGGCGCATTTAAGGTTAAGTTTTAGAGGTCGATAAGGGTTAAACCCTGACACGCTAGGCTGCCATACAACCCAACACAAGAGCAGCCCCCACTCCTAAGATTACGAGTCAAAAACCCTTCACAAACGACGCAACTCTTCTCGTTAAATGCATGGGCCATGCTCCAAGATTTTACCACTTGATAAACAACACAGCCATGATTCATATTTTTACAAAATTAAGTGACGTTTACGTTGTTGATTCATATTACAAACGAGTCGAGAATTCACATAATATTAGGGCTAGGTCGACACATAACGAGTTCATTGATCATGATCTTATGAAGGAGAAAGTCGACCATGCATGTTTAAGACTCACGACAAAAGGGAAACTCAAAACAGTTTATGTTAGCATGGTTCGACCCATATCTCACGGTTTAAATGTTGTAACGTTTGCTTGCAAAGTATTAGAGAAGAAAGGAGGTCGATATACCTTAGCTATGCTCGACCAGGATCACACCGAACCAAAAGAAAAGAGTAGCACCGATCTGGAACAAAGAGGAGCAAGGTTTGGCCGAAACTTTTTGAGAACTAGGGTTTCAAATAGAAGGTACTTGTGTGGTATATATAGCAGTCGACCCTCATGGGTTTTATGTGGTAGTCGGTTCCCAAAAAAAAAGCCCAAGTAGCTAAAAAAAACGACCCATGTTGAATTTGTGTGGTATTCGGCTCACAACCCAAACCAACGAGACCCATGGCATTAAGTTAATCGGCTTGCACTAAAATTTCGAGGCCCAAAATGGTTTATGGTGATCGGTTTGAAAAGAAAAGAAACGAGCCCAGATGAGTTATACGCGTGACCTTTATCTTCGTAGTACCAAACGTCGATGGTTTAATATATACGTTAGGTTCTTAAAAGAATTATAAGTTAGGTTTTAATTTCATTTAATGAGCGTTATTATATTTTACGTATTTTAGGATTTTGACTATTTTAAGGGTAAAATAGTCTTTTAACATTTTTCGTATTTTTAGGGTTTTACACAACCACTTAACGTATCTTTGTGCAGGATAATTGTGATGATACCATTTTTTAAACAGTTTTTAAATAATATTGTTTTGAAAAATGGAAAAATATTGGTTTTGAAAATAAACTAAACTCAAATTTTGGAAATCAACCGGACTTCATTTTAAACATAAGTCACTCAATCAACGATTACGGTCATTGATTGAGGGGGAGAGTGATTTCAAACTTAAGTATTTTCAAACGATATTTCTTCATAAAAGTCAGTTTGTACGAATTAATGTGGCGATCTAAAGATTTAATGTTATGTCATGGTATGATTTTCTTTAAAACACAAAGATCTTTCAAAATGAAATTTTTTCTGTTCTTGTTTGATTGTGAAATTGTTTTATTTTAGTTAAAGATCTCTTATAAAACTACCATACCTGACACTAACAATCTTTAATGTCGAAATTGGTCCATATCAGTCATTTTTCAAAAATATTAAATCAAGCCACGTCTTTCCCCAAAATTTTCTAAATGATTTAAATCAATTGGGATCACAAATCTCAAATGGTTTGAAATTTTTGATCGGGGGAGAGATCGTGATTTAAATCTCAAATTTGTTTAAATGGAATTGGTTTTAGTCCTTTAAAGGCACTCCTGCCTCCATGTGCCAAACGATTTCAAATATACAATGCACATGTTGAGGAGGAGAATTTATCCAAAAACAAGATGAGAATTTAAACTAGGCCACATTTTCTCGCATATTTTCTAAACCTTATTAAATCACTTGGGATCCAAAATCTCAAAGGGTTTGATATTTTTGATCGGGGGAGAATTTGTGATTTAATATGAAATTTGATAAAAGTTGATCGTTTTAATTCTAAGTGCAAGTTCTCTCTAATATGTGCCAAACTATTTCGTATATCGATGCACATATTGAGGGGGAGCGAATGGTTTCTATTGGCAATCGTGAAAAGTACTTCAAAAACCTCTTACCTCTATGTGATAAAATGATTTCAAATATCCTACGCACATATTGAGGGGGAGAATTTACCAAAGAAATTCAAATGGCTTTTTCTACGGAAATTGTGATCAAGAATATATTTCAAAGAACTCTTGCCTCCATGTGCTAAACAATTTATAAAATCATATGCACATGTTGAGGGGGATCATTTCTACAAGATCAAAACAATTAAGGTACAAAATGCTTTGATATTATATCACAAGTACCTTGATTGATTTTCCAAATGGTTTCGAGAAGGAAAGAACAATATCAAAAGACCGACCAATTTACTTTATGCATGGTGTTATAAGGATGGTTAGGTTAGGTATTCGTTCCCACGATCCTGCCAGAGCCGGAGGGATCTACACAGGGACAATCCACTAGATAGTGTAGAAGTCCTTAGGTATGATGAAAAAAAGAGAAAAGTGAGAAATGGGAAGAGTGCGGACTGAGAAAGAGCTAGAACTGGAATAAACCCAACAAGGTTCTAGTAATGAAGTCTCGGTAAGCACTGAAGGGGTTGAAGAATGAAAAAGAATTGAATGTAAAAAGGGTGAAAATAAATAGCCCTCCATCAATTCAACCTTAGGGCAGAAACCAAGTTCAATTCATATGCTACTGGTGGTTACCAAGGTAACGCCGGTATTGAAGACAAGACGTCATGGACCCAGTGACGCATTGCACCTAACTTCCAAAGCTACTCAAGTTCCTCTTAAAAGGGCTTGTTTCATTCTCACGGGGAATCTACATAATCTATCAACTTTCTCTTAGAGATTGTTGATATTGAAGAAGGAGACCCTCTCCCTAGTCTCTGGCATAGGAATCCAAATATGCACTATTGAGTCTAGAGCCAAGAGATCATCCACAATATCTCATTAAGACACAAAAATAATGAAGACTTGCTGTTTCAGACAATGTGGAAAGTAAGTATATATTAAGAGTCCTACGCATTATCCTTGTGGTATTGCCAGAACATCCGAGTGATATGTAAAAGTATTCACGATGAAGATGGAAATCCTTCTAGAGCCAACATCAAACAAGCTCTTGGTGGGTGACATGTGAGATCTTTTCTAAAGATGAAGCTTGTGACAACTGGATAGAAACGATGGGGCGATTCAGTCTTGAATCAACCTTGGTCCAGGAAATGAATTGACGAATACTTTTGGAAAAACCATTCGATGTGCAAATCTTCTTTTCTCTAGCACATAGAATGTGTATTCACATTTTCAAATTCAAAAGGTATCTCTGATTGAAAAAATACTTTTGGAAAAACCGTTCGATGTGCGAATCTCTTCTTTTCTCTAGCACATCGAATGTGTACTCTTTTCAAATACAAAAAGTATTTCTGATTGAAAATTGATCTTTCTCATAAAACCTTCATCGTATTGCAAAACTCTTTATTTTAAGCAATACGCGATTGTTTTCAAATCAATTTTCATCAATCAATAAATCTCTATTCGCTGGTTAACTCACTCCGTGTTGTCTTCTTTGAGACGTTCCGATTTGAGAACAACTAGAACAGCTGCGAAACCCTGTCAAGGAGATTCTTCAAAATTATACCTGATCACAGGCAGTACTTGTACTGATCAACGGGGAACCATGGGCCATGTACCTCAATTCAAAGAAAGTGATCAAAGACACTTTCGTGTGTTTTATTGCTAACTGTTGTTTGCAGGTACATTTGGACGGTTGCAGCTGATCAGAATTGAGAAGTCAATCCAAAGCCGCATGCTCACAGCATCCACACTTAATTGAAGAAATCATGACTAGTGCATATCTACATAACCTGGCTCTGATATTCTTATACTATGCTTCTGCTACGCTGCTGCAAATATCATGAACCAGTAAAGCTTCCGCTACTCTAATGGAAAGATGTCATGATCCTGAAAGTGTGAGCATGTCGGTCCAAAAGTCACAACATCACATGAAGGCAACAATACAAAGGGTGATCCAGAGATTTACTATGGCTGATGATCTCAATGAAAGCTCGAAGATCATCAAAGATGTGGATCAGTTTACTTTAAGTACAAAGCAATCGGATTTTGAAGAATCACTGCTAAAGCACAAAGATTACGGAAGTTGAAGAATTGAAGTCTACGAGCTTGGAACGAAAGACAAAGAAAGAATGCTAGGATGCAAAATGTATTTCATGGGGTGACCTCCCTTAGGGGGAGATTGTTAGAAATTGGAAATTCCATGTGAAAGTGTCGGTCACCCCAATTATGGTCTAGCATATGTTAGCTCGTAGACTTGTAGTTATTTACGTTGTTTTGTAGTTAATTAGTAGCGTAGATTAGTTTAGTGTAACACCATGGAGGAAGGACGGGTCTTTACCCACTGTATACCTGATCCACAGGCCGTCAGGAGGTCGTTTAGTCTGTAACTATAAATACCCTACCCTCTAAGGGAAGGGTGGTGCTTTTCAATCTAACCTTTCATTTGTATTGTTATTTCTCTCTCTAGAAAACACCCATCTCTTATCTTTCTCTCTCTAAATGGCTAACATGTATTTCCATCATCCAAGACCACCCGAATCATCAAACAACATAAATATTCGATCCTAACATGGTATTCCCACAGATCTGCGTCCGGTGCTACCTCCGGATGATATGACCATGGATCAACTGCCGGAGGACAAAATAGGTATTTATCCTCAGCAGTTAGAGACAGGGGGGGGGGGTTAGGATTCCTTTCTCCTCTTTCTTGTTGAATGTGATTAAACACTTTACGGTGCATATTTCTCACTTAGTTCCGCTAGGATTAAACCGGGTGACCCTTTTCGAGATTAGATGCTACAGTCTGAATATACAACCTCGGGTTTCACTCTTTCGAGCGTTTTACCGGCTGTGTAAGCAAGGACATTGGTTTTCTTTTGAAAACCGGACGGGAAAAGGTTTGTACAAGTGTTTTAAGGAGGTCCTTTCCGGCTTGAAACATTGGAAGAAGAAGTTCTTCTTGATTGACAGAAAAGCCATTCCTTATGCCATGCCGTGGAGGCATAAGGATTCAAAGATCACGGATAATTTTCATGTCGGCTTTTCTCAAGAGGACGCCGTGAAACTTATCCAGAAGATTATTAAGTTGCGCAAACCGACGGTGAATCTTTTATGGATGTGCCACCTTTCCTCGGTTTTCAAGAATCCTGAATTCGAGCCCATTCTAAAAGATGCCCGGGGTCATGGTAATTACTTGTTTAGTTTGTCATCAAAAGATTGATGTTTGTTTCTATGGATCTGCCATCTAATGTTTCTGACAAGTTTTGTTGTTTTCTCAGTTGTAGACATGTCGGAGTACCTTGAGCTTCCGGAATGGGAAGGGACCATGGTGAGTAAGGGTCCGTCGGTTGACCCAAATAGGGAAAGACCTAAAATAACCATTGATCCTCTGCCCGTCGGAGGGGCTATTCCCCCCAAGGATGCTTTGGCTAAAAGGGCTGAAAAGGCGGACCCAGAAGTGGTCGCTCTTCGTGAAAAGAAAGAAAGAGAGGCTCTCGCTCGCCTGGCGGCGAAGAAAAGAGGCGATGGGGAGGGCACTTCCAGGGTGCCAAGTAAGAAGAGAAAACAGCGCCGCCATTATGTTGAGCATTTCTCCTCCGGATCCCCCATTGAAAATGCAGAGCCCCTGAATCAAGTCCGTCCGGAAGTCGGTCAGGAGACGAATGTGAATGTTAATGCTGAACAGGGGACTCCAAATATTGCCGCCAAAGGCGGAGGAGATAATGTGGCCAGTGAAGGAATGGAGGATAACGTGGCCGGCGGTGGGGAACAGCTACAAAAAATGCATATCTCTCCCGTTAATGAAGGTGGCCATCCTCCGCCGGTTAACTCACCTCCTCACAGCTCTGAAGGTACGTGTGACTCGTTCGGTAACTTATTTTTGTAACTTCTCCGTGTTCATTGTGTTAGTTTGTTATGTCTTTCAGGTCATTCGGCCCACCATTCTCGTGGTTCTCAGCGGGTCGATAACATCAATCTGGACTCGGGTATGTTCTAGTCTCCGACCCATCACTCCTTGTTTTATATATTAATTGTTTCTCATGATTCTATTCCTTTGTGGTGCAGATGAAGCCACAAACATTTTCATCCCCAATTGGGCTCTCCGTGATGACGTTCGGATAAATTCTTATCGTTCTTGTAGGGAGCTTATTGACAATCTTGCCACCCCTGCCGAGAGAGAAGCTCTGGAGCAGATGAACAATATCGAGCTTACCCGTCGAGCGTACGAGGAGTTTGGTAAAAGCGTGATAGCCCAGTGCGAGTTGCTGAATAGGTTCAGAGATCTCTCGTCTGCGTATTGGCAGCTAAGCCAAAATCACAAGGGTTGTCTAGGGCTGGCTCATAAGCTAACTGTCGCTGAGGGCGAAAATGAAAGGTTGTCCGAGAAGCTAAAGAAACTGGACGCCGACCACAAAGCTAGTGTGGATAGGGAGAAGAGCCTGGAAGATGAGGTTGACAGGATTACCCGAGAAAGAGATGAGTGGAGAGAGACTTCTTCTGCACAAGCCGAAAGGATTAGGAAGCTTGAGAGCGAACTCAATGCCAAGAATCAATCCTTAGAGTCTTTACAGATGGAGAAGGGAAATTTAGCGGCTGAGGTGGCCCAGGCTGAAGTGGTGAAGCAAAATGCCGTCCGCACCCTTTTACCTACTGCTGTTCGCCGGTTGCTTGGCAGCGTGGAGTATAAGAAGGGCATGGCTAAGGTTTATAGTCTGACTTACCAAGTTGGGTTTGTAACTGGGGCTAGTGTGGGCAGGAATGAAGAGGAAATCAATGTAGCCATGAAGGGTATTGCCAAGGTCAACAGGGAAGCTCCTAAGCTATGGAAAGCCGAGTATAACAAAATTTTCGCAGCTGAGTATCCCTACATTCAGAAGCTGGCTGATTCATACCGGCCCCTCTTCTCAGACTCTCGTCATCACCACTCCTCCAGTCAATACTCCGGCCACTAAGACTCCAGCGGACAATGCTTGAAGCTCAATTTGTGTTGTATATCTGTGAACAATGATTTGAACAATTATGGTTGTAATAATTAACAATTTATATCTTGTGACTTATTTTTTGTCATCTTTTGAGACCGGACAACGTTTGTAACCTGGATCAGTTTATATGTGTTATATATTGTGTGCACGTTCTTTTTATTCTTTCCAATCCTTGTTTTGCATTGACAAGCCTCCTTTAGGTTTTCTAAAGGGCATCCGGCCGCGTAGGCCGTGCATCCCTAGGCATTTCAGGGCATCCATTATTTGGGCATCCGGCATGTGTGCTCGGGCGTTTGCGTGGTCATTCCACCAGACGTCCACAGTGTTTGTTTTTTACACTTGGGCATCCGAACAAAGTTTTCGGGCATCCGGCAGTATTATCCGGGCATGTATTTAACAATTATACTCGACGGGGGCCAGCCGTCGGAATAGCTATGCTTCACACAGTTTGTTACGGAAAATTGTTTCCCTTATCATAGGAAAACTTTCATCATTGAACTAATGCACATAATTAACTCGAGTTACACAATGATCATAGGATTCTTATCACAATAACAATTATAAGAAACAGTTTCTGAGGTTTATGGCGTGCCAGGTCCGAGGGACCTCCTTCCCCTCAATTGTTTGTAACTTATAAGAGCCATTCTGATTCGCTCCTACCACCCGGTAGGGCCATTCCCAATTGGGTCCCAACTTCCCTTGGTTTTCCACCCGGCTGGCCTCGTTCTTTCGGTAAACAAAGTCTCCTACCTTCAAGTTCATTGGCTTGACCCTCCGGTTGTAATATTGCTCGACTTGCGTCTTGTACTTAGCTTCTCGAATGGCAGCATTTTCCCTTCTTTCTTGCAGAAGGTCCAAGTTCAAACGTTGTTCTTCCTCGTTCTGATCCTCTCGGAACATCATTGTCCGATGTGTAGGCATCCCTATTTCTGCTGGAATCACAGCCTCACTTCCGTATGTTAGGCTGAACGGGGTTTCTCCGTTGCTTGTTTTGAGAGTTGTCCGGTGTGCCCATAAAACGTTAGGTAGCTCATCCACCCATCCGGTTCTCTCCCTCCCCAGCCTCGTTTTTATTCCCTCCATCAGCCTTTTGTTAGCCCGTTCTACTAATCCGTTGGCTTGCGGGTGTGCCACGACTGTATTCATCTGTTTAATTTTCAACCCCTCGCACTATTTTTTGAACGGGTCATTGACGAAATTGGTCCCATTATCGGTGACTATGACCCCCGGTAGGCCGTACCTACATACAATGTTTTCATATACAAATTTTATGACATATTTTCCTGTCGTTTTTACCAACGTCTTTGCTTCTATCCACTTTGTAAAATAGTCAATTGCTACTATTACATATTTGATGCGGCCTGGTAATTCCGGAAAGGGACCCAGCACATCCATTCCCCATTGGTAGAAAGGCCATGGGGCCATGATGGAGGTCAATAGTGTTTTGGGGAGTTTGGGTACCGGTGCGTGTATCTGACAAGAGCCGCACTTCCTAATTTCCTCCCGTGCGTCTCGATGCATAGTGGGCCAATAGTATCCTTGTCTCATAAGCTTTGCCACTACGGCTCTCGGTCCGGAGTGCATCCCACAACATCCCTCGTGCACTTCTCGAATTATATAATTTGCTTGTAACGGCCTATACATCTCAACATTGGTACTAGGTAGCCGTTTTTAAAAAGAACTCCTTCTTCCATTACGTACTGCGGAATTTTCATTCGTAGACTCCTGGCCTCGTTGGGATCTTTCGGCCAGATCCCTTTTTCCAGGCATTTGATGATTGGCGTCATCCAGTTATCCGCTTCTTCTTCCACTACGGCATTAACCATCCTTTCCTCTCCCGAAGGTTTTTCCAGGACCTCTACCAGCACTTTTTTAGTGAGATGGTCAAAAGCTACCGACGCCAGCTTACTCAGTATATCTGCCTTTTGGTTTTGGGCTCTCGGATTGTTGCAGATCTTGAAACTTTGGAACCCAGCGATGTGTTCTTTTGCTTGATCTAGATATTTCTGCATGCTTTCTTTGGTAGCCGTGAATTCTCCATTGATTTGGCTAGCCACTAGTTTGGAAATCAACCCGAACATTTAAAATCTTGATCTCGAGTTTTTTTGCAATCCGGAGACCGGCCAACAGGGCCTCATACTCGGCCTCGTTATTGGTACTGGGGAAGTTGAGTCGTAAAGCATAAGTTAATTCTTCCTTCTTTGGACTGATGAGGACCAACCCTGCGCCGGAACCTTTTTTATTGGATGCGCCGTCCGTGTATAACAGCCATTCTCCTTCTTCTCCTACTTCCATTACGTCTCTATCTTTCCCCTTGTTGTCAGGATGTCCGGATTCCACAGGTACCTCCGTGAGGAAGTCTGATAGCACCTGTCCTTTAACCGCATTTCTAGGGGCATAAATGATGTTGTAAGCTCCTAACTCTACAACATACTTGGCTAACTTCCCTGAGACCTCTGGCTTATATAGTATATGCTTAACGGGTTGATCAGTGATGACCCGGATGGGGTGAGCTTTGAATTATCTTCGTAATCGCCGGGACGCATGCAGCAGACATAGAGCTAATTTTTCTATCGGGGCATAGTTTCTTTCCGCGTCATGTAGGGTCCGGCTTACATAATGTACTGGTGATTGCCTTCCTTCCCTTTCTACCACTAACACAGCACTTACTGCTCCCTTCGATGCTTCCAGGTATATGGATAGCTGTTCCTTCGGCTTGGGGGTGGTCAAAGAAGGTAACTCTAATATCAACCTTTTCATCTCCTGAAAGGCCGCTTCGGCCTCCCTTGTCCAGCGGTATTCGTCCTTATTCTCCTTAGTGATGTTCTTTAATGTTTCGAAGAAGGGTAGGGATCTATCCGCTGATTTTGACAAGAATCTATTGTTTCCGGGGGTTTTCCCTTATACCTTCCGATATCACCATATAACCTAGGAATTTCCCCTCCTCCACTCCGAACGAACATTTCCGTGGGTTCAACTTTATGTTGATCCTTCTGAGGTTATCAAAGGTTTCTGCTATGTCAGCTATCATTTCTCGCTCCGTTCAACTTTTTATGACCATATCGTCCACATATGCTTCCAAGTTTCTGCCTATCTGTGATTGGAATGCAGAATCTACCAACCGCTGGTATGTAGCCCCAACGTTCTTTAATCGGAACGGCATCTTGGTGTAACAGTATGTCCCTTATTCCGTATAAAATGTCGTCTTCTCCTCATCGTCCCTATTCATCTGGACCTGGTGATAACCTTTGCAAGCATCCAAGAAGCATTTATACTTGTATCCCATAACGGATTCGATCTTCCAATCAATTTCTGGTAAGGGATAGTAATCTTTCGGACATGAAGAATTCAGATTTTTGAAATCGATGCACATCCTCCAACTTCCGTCACACTTCTTTACCAGAACCGGATTAGATATCCATGTTGGGTACCTCATCGGGCGAACTATTCCAGCCTTAATCCACTCTTCGACCTCTCTTGTGATCACCTGGTTTTTTTCCCGTGAAAACGTTCTTCTTTTCTAGGCGATCGGTGTGTCCGAGACGTTCACATTGAGAGAGTGTTGAATGAAACGCCTTGGTACTCCGCTCATGTCCGTCGGTTCCCAAGCGAACACCTTTTTATTTTTACTCAAGAGCTCAATGAGTTGTTTTCTACACTCCCGGGAGAAACCAATTCCTATAGTCACACGCTGCTCAGGGTAGGCCACATTAACCAATATATCCTTCGTCGGCCTTAACTCTTGAGTTCCCTGGTCCATAGCTTCTGTTTTCTTTTCCGGGAAGAAACTATTCCTGGGGTCTTGCATTTCTTCCAGCCTTCTGCACTCCATAATTACCGCCCTTTTGGTGGTCAAGGTGGCTATTCCTCCAGGAGTGGGAAACTTCATCATAACGTGGATGGTCGAGGGTATGGCTCTCAACTCTCTTAGACCCGTCCGTCCCAGTATCACATTGTAAGGTGAAGGTGATTTTACAACTGTGAATTTCATCATGACCGTCCTGAACAAACCATGATCTCCAAAACGTACCTCCAGCTCAATCTTCCTTAAAGGTTGAATAACTTCCCCGGAAAACCCCATTAGCGGGGAGCTAGTTTCATGTAGCCTGGACTGAATGGACGGACATAGGTTGCTGAAGCAGTGATCATAAATCACCTGGACGGAGGCACCTTCATCCACGAACACCCTCCGGACCAAATAACCCTCTATCTCCGCCTCCAAAATCAGCGGCTCTTCGGACAAGTCGTCCGTGGCTATACGTGGAAAGGATATAGGGACATTCATCCAGTCATCGTCGTAGAACCGGGCCTTCCTTTTCCGATCTTCAACGTAATGATTAACCATATTGATTATTTTTCCTTTCCCATTATTCCCCCTCGACCTTTCTCGTCCCCTCTGATGCACGTTTTTTACCAGGTGATCCAACTTTCCCGATTCCATAGCCATTTCCAACTGTTTTTTCAGGTGATAACAGTCGTTGGTTAGGTGACCTTTCTCTCCGTGGTACTCACAAAACCTGTCCTCATTTTCCTTGCTTGGTTTTCCTTGTAAGGGAGGAGGTGGAGGTAAGTTCAAGTGATGCTCGGTGGCCAATATCTCCTTAGGCTGCTTGGATAGGCCGGATAGCATGACCCTGTGGTTGTCGGGCTTGTTGAGATCGTTGCGCCGAAATTCATTTCGGGGCCGAGCGTCCACTTTTGGGGCGACATATGGGGAAAAAACTTCCCTATGCCTAGAATCATTTCTTTCCCAAGCCCTTCTATTGTTCCTTCTTCTGTCCCCAAATCCCCCTCTAGGGTTCCGATCTCTTGGTGCCGGAAGGTTTCCCCTCCGAGATAACTCGTATGCTTCTCCCTTCGGAAATTCCGTGTTCTTATAAGCCTCTTCTGCTCGGATGTAATCATCCACCCTAGTCATCATTTCTTTCACAGATTTTGGGACTTGATCAGAAAACTTTTTAGCCAAGTCGGGGCATCGATGGGCACTCATGAACGCTGATATCTTCATGAGTTCGGGAACTCCTGGTATCCTGCTAGCTTCATCAGTCCATCGTTCTTTGAACGCCGGTAGCGCCTCATTCGCCTGTCTAACAATTCGGGTGATTTCTGTGGGATCTTTCAGATTTTTTTGTCGCAGAGCAAACCTTGTGGTGAATTGCTCTCTCAGATCGTCCCAACTGTCGATGCTCCCCGGTTCTAAATTGCTGAACCACCCCTGTGCAGCTCCGTCCATAGTCTGCTAGAACATCCTGCACCACACCGGCATTGGCCATTCCCCTTGGTTCGCCGCTCCCACGAAACGGTTGATGTGATCATCCGGATCAGCTGATCCATCATATAACTTTAGGTTAGTAGGCATGGTGTACTTGGGGCCGGCGAATTCTACTATCCTCCTTGTGAAGGGTGACCTAGCCACTGCCTTATGGGGTTTGCTAAGGTCATCCTTGGGGTCCGGCTCAACATCCTTTTCTTGCTCATCTCCATCTCCGAATGTAAGTCGGATAAGTTTGATGGCACTGGCTCCCGTAGCATTGTAATTTTTCATAAGAGCCTCTAATGACGCCATATGGGCTTGTATCTGTTCTGGTATTTCGGAAGTTTAGTCATTCGTGACCCCACTCCCACCTATTTGCTCCAGGGGAGGGAGGGGTCTGGGCGGAGGTGTTAGCTCCGGACCTGTCATTCAATTCTCTTGGCAGAATGAATTGGTGTCCCACGGATGGCGCCAATTTGTTGAAGCAAATTCCTGTCCTCCGGTAAATTCCAGCTGTCTGGCGGAAGGATTAGATTCTCCCTGCACAAGGCACAGACGCGTTAGCCTCATCCCGGGTGTTATCCCGAGACCAAGCTCTGGCGTAAGGATAAGTGGAGGGTAATAAATGTGTTAATAAATGTAGTAGTAAGTGTAGGTGAAAACTTAATGCAAAGTATTAAATGTGTTGGGGTATTTATACTACCCCAACTTTATATTCATTTTACTATTCCTCTACTGTTCCACAGACCTATATTACCTGCCTGTAGGTCTATAGCCACTCTATCTAGTAGGCCACGTGGTAAGAAATCCCGCAAAATCCGCTGACATGGTCGGCAGTTGTTAGCCTTTGGTCGGACGTCAGATTGATCCGTCCAGTCGATGGATGTGCCGGATGTTGGTCCGTCCTGACACATACGTCAACATGGCACTGGTTCCCGTAGCGTTGTACTTTTTAATAAGAGCCTCTAATGACGCCACATGGGCTTGTATCTGTTCCGGTATTCCGGAAGTTTGGTCATTCGTGACCCCACTCCCGCCTATTTGCTCCAGGGGAGGGAGGGGTCTGGGCGGAGGTGTTAGCTCCGGACCTGTCATTAAATTCTCTTGGCAGAATGAATTGGTGTCCCACGGATGGCGCCAATTTGTTGAAGCAAATTCCTCTCCTCCGGTAAATTCCAGCTGTCCGGCGGAAGGATCAGATTCTCCCTGCACAAGGAACAGACGCGTTAGCCTCGTCCCGGGTGTTATCTCAAGACCAAGTTCTGGCGTAAGGATAAGTGGAGGGTAATAAATGTGTTAATAAATGTAGTAGTAAGTGTAGGTGAAAACTTAATGCAAAATATTAAATGTGTTGGGGTATTTATACTACCCCAACTTCATATTCATGTTACTGTTCCTCTATTGTTCCGCAGACCTATATTAATAGCCTGCAGGTCTATAGCCACTCTATCTAGTAGGCCACGTGGTAAGAAATCCTGCAAAATCCGCCGACATGGTCGGCAATTGTTAGCTTTTGGTCGGACGTCAGATTGATCCGTCCGGTCGATGGATGTGCCGGATGTTGGTCCGTCCGGACACATACGTCAACATTATGCAAAGTAGCTTTTCATTTTAGACTTGCATAAAACTATTTTTAAAAGCTTCTATACGCTGTCAATTAAACCAAACAATATTTAGAAAGTTGAGTAAATTGCAAAAAATTTCCTTGTGGTATGGCCAAATTGCACGTTTCGTCCTTGTGGTTCATTAAGTGCAAAGATGGTACGTTGACTGCACTGTTACGTGCTCTTTTGGTCCTATGACTTAACTGCCGTTAAATGAACTCTGTTAATAGTTACACATTAGCCCTTTTAGCTAACCACCATTGCAGCACCCATCCTTAAACCACAAGGACGATTTTTGCATTTTTTTTAAATTAAAAAAATAGAAAGAAAATCCTCCGTTTTTTTTTCGAATTTTTTTTGAATATTTTTTTCGAAAATATTTTTTATATAAAAATGTTTGATATAAAAACGTTTTATAAAAAAGTTTTTATATAAAAATGTTTTTTATATAAAAATGTTTTTTTATATAAAACTTTTTTATATAAAAAGTTTTTATATAGTCCACACTCAATTTCCTCACGCTTTTCTCTCTCTCTCTCTCTCTTTCAACTGATTTTCCCTTCAAAAAACCTCCATCAAAGACTGCTAAAACCTTCAATTTCTTCACAATTCCTTAATATTTTGCTAATCTAATCCATACGATCGATTCAGTTTTTCATTCCGCGTACAATGATCTGATTTGATTTCATTTTCGTTATGATTTCATTTTGAGCCTTATTTTGTGTCTTTCGATGTCAAACAAAAAGAATCATAGATCTTCTAGAATACAATTAAAGGTTCCTGCAAAGTTCAATGATCATGAGGTTAGCAATTTGAGCAATCGACGTAATGTTGAGAGTACGAGTGGTCTGGATGATGGTAGGGCTTGTGGAATTGGGGAAAATCATGAACCAATGGATCAGGGGATAAATAAGGCTGAGGAAGTGATTGAGAATCCTACTATGGATAACATTACATCTGAGATACCAATTGTAAGTGATTTTGTGAATACTAGTACTGGTATGCCTGGTAATGTACCTTTTGCTCATGTAAATGATACTAATAGTGATGTAAATAAGAATGGTGATAATACTGTAAGTGATAGAAGTGTGAATGATAGCATTAATATTAAGAGTAACATAGGCCAAATAGTTATGAATGAAACTCTTAGAAACCCTGCTTCTTATGCTAATGTGGTTAAAAGTGATGAAATCCCTAAGAATTTAAACTTCATTCCTACTGTTACTGATGATGGTGGAAGTGAAGTGGTTGTGTTTGATGAAATGCTTGTGAAGAAATGTAGTGAAAGGTGGAATCTGACAATCAGTGGGCACTTTGTTGGTTATAAGATGAATATTAACGAGCTGAGGTATAACATTAGGAGAATGTGGGGTAAGTTTGGTGTTACTGAGATTATTGAGCATAATAGTAATCACTACTTATTCAAATTTAGGAATGTTAGCAGTTTGGATGAAGTGCTTAAGAAAGGGCCTTGGATGGTTAATAACAAGCCTTTAATTGTACAAAAATGGAGTCCCGACCTTGAAATGCAAAAAGTTGAGCCTAGTAAACTTCCTATTTGGGCAAAATTGAAAAATGTGCCCTTAGAAGCATGGAATGTAAATGGAATTAGTGCTATTGCTAGCAGTCTTGGCAAGCCATTAATCATGGACAATGTAACAACAACTGTATGTCACAAAGGTGTGGGTAGAATGGGATATGCCAGGGTGCTAGTGGAAATGAATGCTGAGAAAGAGATTAAGAGTAGCATTGAGATTCAATACAGGGATATAAGTGATGTGGTTAAAAGTATGAAGAAAGTTCAAGTTGAGTATGACTGGAAACCCCCTTTTGTTCACACTGCAAGGTTTTTGGGCATGACTTAAGAAGCTGTAATAACAAGCCTGGAAATGTGGAGGAGATAATTAGTGATGCTGACATGGAAACAAAAGTGAGTAAAGAGGATTAGAATAATGGAGAAGGAATTGATGATGAGATGCAGAGTAGTGTGAATGATACTTATGCTAATGTGGCTGCTAAAAAGCAACATAAGTTTCCCCCAAAGCCTGTTGGGGATCAAAGTAATTTGAAAGGTAATACTAGAGGTGAGAATAATGATGCAGGGAAGCAAAATGGGAAGTATGTATATAAATCAAAAAATAATCATGCATTTTCTGATGGCATAAAAAAAAGTGGCTTCATTAATAAGTCTGTCCCAGCTACTGATAAAAAGCAAAAGTCAGAAGGTAGTAAAGTAAAGCAATGGAATGTTACTAAGGAAGTATTGGATGCAATGAAAAGAGATGCTAATAAGTTCTCTGTGTTGAGTAGTTATGATGAAGAGGAGACTGGTGAACTTAATGATTTGAGGGCAAGAGAAATAGTGGATAGCTTTATTTCACTCAAAAAGCACCCAAGTGAAGAGGAAATGGCAGGATGGAATACTAACATGTCCTTATATTTCAAGCAAAGGTGGAGCCTGTTGGTTGGAGATAAATCAGGGGCTAGGTTACATGAGAAAAGATCAGAAACTGAAGATGTCTTAGAAGAGAACACTGGAATGGCTAGAGTAATGACAGAGAATGTGGTCAAAGGGGGGGGGATACTAATATCTTAAATTAATGAATAAGCAAGAGTTCAAAGTAGGTACATGGAATATAAGGGGTATGAATACTAATGATAAACAGAAGGAGGTTAAGGATCTTATAAGGAATGAGAAGTTGAATGTATGTGAAGTTTTGGAAACTAGGTTGAAAAACAAACAACTAATGAAACTTTGTGATAAGGTCTTTGATAGATCGGTCTGGGTTTCAAACATGCAAAGTTGCAAAAAAGGCTGCAGGATAGCTCTTTGTTGGGATGCCAACACAGTGAATATTAATTTTATTCACATGACAAGCCAATCTATTTTCTGTGTTGTTGAGGCTTTACATCTAAAAGTGAAGAGTTTCTACACTTTTGTGTATGCTGACAATTCAGGAATTGAAAGAAGAGAGTTATGGAATACTTTAAGCAGGGATAAATTAGTCACAAATGCTCATCCTTGGTGCATTTCAGGGGATATGAATGTGACTCTAGAGCCCAAAGAGCACTCTAGTGGTGGCTCTTCTATGACTTTGGATATGCAAGAGTTTCGAGAATGTGTTAACAGGAATGAGTTGGAAGACTTGTGTAGTACAGGATTATTCTTCATATGGACAAAAAATTTGCACAAAACAAGAAGTGGAGGGTATACTGGTACTTTGAAGAAGCTTGATAAAGTGATGACTAATGAAGATCTTCTAAGGGAGTATCCTAATGCCCATGCTATCTTTCTTCCATACATCATATCTGATCACTGCCCAGCTATCTTAGTTATCCCAACTAATGTAAAACTTAAACCAAAATATTTTAGGTTTGCTAATTTCATAGCAGAAAGGAAAGAATCTATTCCCACTATTGCAGAAGCCTGGAAGATGGAGATTGAGGGATGTCAAATGTATAAAGTTGTGAAGAAGCTCAAAGCTCTTAAGACTCCTCTTAATAAAATTGGATGGAGTAAAGGCAATGTGTTCAACAGAGTTGTTGTGTTAAAAGACCAGTTACAAAATGTTCAGAAAAGTATTGATGGTGAGCCTTATAATCCTATACCAAGAGATCAAGAGGCAAAGTTACTTGAGGAATACATTGAAACTGTAGATGAAGAGGAGAAGTTACTTTATCAACAAGCTAAGATCAGATGGCTTAGTGAAGGGGACATGAATACTAGTTACTTTCATAAGGTGCTTAAAGGGAGGGCCAATAGAAGCAAGGTGTTCTCTATATGTGATGATGCAGGGGGGGGGGTCAATTTCTTAAACACTTTGAGGAATTCCTTGGTAAGAAGCAGATGGTCCAAGCTATTGATTTCAGTAATGATCTGTTTGTTAACACTCTTAATTCAGAAGATGTTGATTGTATGGTTAAGGAGATATCTGATATTGAGATAAAGAATGCCTTATTTGATATTGATGAGTCTAAAGCTCCAGGGCCTGATGGCTACTCTTCTGCTTTCTTCAAAAAATCCTGGTCTATTATAGGTCCTGAGGTGTGCAGTGCTGTCAGGGAATTCTTTGTTACAGGGAAGTTATTAAAGGAATTGAATGCTACCTTGGTTACTTTGGTGCCAAAGATTCATGTTCCCTCTAAGGTATCTGATTTCTGGCCTATTGCTTGCTGTAATGTGTTATACAAATGCATAAGCAAGGTTATTACTAATAGAATCAAGCCATTTTTGGGGAGATTGGTTAGTAATAACCAAAGTGCATTTATTCCCAGAAGGCAAATCTATGATAATATTATGTTAACTCAAGAAATTATGAAAGGTTACAATAGGAAAAAGGCTTATGATACGGTTGACTGGGATTTTTTAGAAAGATTTGGATTTCACAGGAGAATTGATATCCAATAGGAAAAAGGTTACAAGATTGATATCCAAAAGGCTTATAATACAGTTGACTGGGATTTTTTAGGATATATTTTAGAAAGATTTGGATTTCACAGGAGAATGGTAAATTGGATTATGCAGTGTGTGACTTCAACTACCTTCACTTTATGCATAAATGGGGATAGATTTGGTTTCTTCAAAGGTGGGAGAGGGCTAAGACAGGGTGACCCAATATCCCCATATCTCTTTACCCTACATGGAAGTTTTTACATTACTGATGATAAGACAAGTTGCAAGAAACAATGATTTCCAATACCACTTTGGCTGCAAAGAATTGAAGATAACCCATGTGTGTTTTGCAGATGACCTCCTTGTAATGTGTCATGGTGATGTGGGGTCTGTGAACACTATTAAGTATGCTTTGGAGGAATTTAGTGCATGTTCTGGATTACTCCCAAATCTTTCTAAAAGTACAGCCTTCTTTGGAAGTATGGTATATGAGGACCAAAATGTTATTCTTCAAATTTTGCCTTTTAGTTTGGGGAAGCTTCCTGTAAAATATCTAGGAGTGCCTTTAATAGCAAAAAGATTAGGGGTTAAAGAATGTAATTGCCTTCTGGACAAGATTAAGAAGAGGGTTGAGAATTGGAGGAACAAGAGCCTTCTGATACCACTTGTTGATCCCAGTTGAGCAAACGATCTAATATAGAAACTGACTTTAAACAAAGACTTATTAAGTATCACGCGGAATTTAATACTTAATCTTAAGAAGAAGAACAATAAACATTCAACACCTCAATATTATTATTAATACGAATACTCTAATCAGTATTAGGGTTTTACAACCTTGAAGTGTATCGACCTTAGATATAAAACATACATATTTCTAACCTAACCTAGGACCTCCTTTTATAGGCTAAGGAGTCCTTTACATAATACAATACGTAACCTACAAGATAAATATCTTTTCCATATTTATCTAATACAAAATACTAAACCGACTATACAAGACTAGCAGTGGTTACATTACATTATCCGTGGTTACACAATACTACTAGCCGCGGTTTGTCTTCAGCAGTGGTTCCATTCTTCTATCCATGGTTTCATCAAGACTGTCCGTGGTTCCAACACTTAGAATAATTCATGATCCAAGGAACCAAAAACCCAACAATCCTCCCCTAAACTTGATACATTCAATTAGAATTCTCAAGTTTCCTTTAAGCTCAAAACATCTGAATTGGAGGATGTAGTCAAACACTTACTAGATTTAAGAGTTTTCTCATACTTCAGCAACAAATTGTAAGCTTGACCATCATAGGGCATCAACATCTTGATAATACCAGGCTTCACCATCTGAGCAATAATTTCTGGATACTTATTCAATTTAGGATAATCACCTTCTACAAGCATATGAATAACTTCTCCAAATACAGTTAAAACATGAACTCCACAAGTTTGATATACAAACCATTCTGTAACTTGTCCATTGCAGAGTCCTTTCCATTCAGGTTCATCATGAGTAGGCTCAAACAAAATCTTCAAGTGATTATAAACCATGCTCTCATGATAATCATCTGGTTGCACATTACCAAACTTATTCCTATAAAGCTCCCAAAGATTCAGCAAATCATCTCTATCAAAATACTGAAGCATCTGTGAAAATTTATTATACTCTGAAACTTCATTATTGAGTCTTTGAATTTTCCAGCATCCTTTACTCCCTTTAAGCTCATACTCATAAAAGATAATTTTATTGCTATCTTCAGTTTCTTTCAATCTTTTAGAACCAGATGCATCCTGAACCTCAGATTTTCTCTTTAGATTACCTTTAATCCACTCTTCTTCCTTTTCAGAATTCATTGGATAGAAACTATCATTATTAATCCTCATACACATCAAATAAAGCTCATGAATTCTTTCAAAAGAACATTTATTAAGATTATCAGGAATATGAATGCCTGAATTCTTAATAATCTTCATAAGTACATTCCTCAACTGTGCAATTATAGGAGGTTTCTTTCTTATAACTTGTTTCCTTTCTTTACTGATCCTCCTTGCCCATTCACCCAAAAGTCTAGCTCTTTCCTCATCATCCAACAATGCCCATTCTTGTTTAGTATATTCATCATGTATTTGATTAGAAGCTTGAAGATAGTTTTGTGATTCATACCATGTAGCTAACAATTTCTGACTAGCCTCCTCTTCTTCTTGCTTTCTTTTCTCAAAAGCTGCTTGTTCTTCAGCTAACATCTTTCTTATATACTCTTCATCATAAGCAATCTGTTCTTCTTTACTTTTAAACTTCAACTCTGGTTCTGCAACTCCTTTACCTTTTCCAACATCTGATTGAGTCACCTTCTTCCTTAAAGGTTCACCAATAACTAAACTTTTGCTTTTGGATTTGGTTGCAGTAGATTTAATAGATGAAACAGGTGCAATGATAGATGTAGGGTTAGATGAGGTTTTACTCAGATTGATCAATGTACTTGCAGCTTCTTTCTCAACTTCTTTAGGTTTAGGTGGTGATACAAAGATGGTTGTAATAATGGTGGAAATGGTTATGATAGCAGTGGGTACAATTGTCATGTCTGAAACTGCAGCATTGGTTTCAAGAAAACTATCCGTAGTTGCAGACATATTATCAGTGGTTGTGTCCTGGACTATCTCATCTTCTACCATAGTCTTCAAATTTTCAAGAACTGCCTCATTCCCATCTTTATCAGATACTAAAAATTCTTGATCTCCACTATCAACATCTTCTTCCATAGATACATCAACAGCCTCCCCTGAATTCATGGCTTCACTCCTCCCCTGTTTGGATACATTCTCTACATTCAGAGCTGGAGAAGAGTCCACCTTCTTTTTCATTCTCCTCATAGTTCTTAAAACAGCAACCCCAGGTATTCTTACTTTTTCCAAAACCAACATCCTATGCTTCAGCCTTCGAATTTCTTTACCCTGAAACACAGCCAACTCTTGAAGACTTGAGATAGTATCATCCATTTTAGCACATTTAGCCGTCAATTCATGAAAAAGTTTAAGAATATCCTCCCCACTTCGACCTGTGTTAACTGGTCCAAGAGGTGGTTCATTGGAAAAGGCATTATGTACCATATTAGGATCCGTCAATTCATGTTCATGTTCCAATCTATCCTCATCACTTCGAGCTGTGTTAACTGCTCCGAGAGGTGAATCCTTGGATAAAGTAAACATAGCACCAGACCTTGCCTGATCATCTATGCACCCTGGAGTAGCCAGTTGGCTAGGGATTCCTCCACCTGTGTTAAGTTCCAAGGAACTCTCCACATTAGAAGTTGCCAAAGGTTGGGTCTTAATTATGTTTCCACTATCCTGACCAGCATCTAAGCATGAATCACTAGTGGAAGCCCTTCCAATCATGTCACATCCACTCCATGTGATAGCCTCATGAACAACACTACTAACACCAGCCTGAGATAGCTTGGTGCCCTTTTGTCTCCGAGTCCATACAATTGGTTTAACAGTGGTTTGGGTTTGACTAAAAGTAGGTTAAGTTTCACTAACAGTGGTTGCAAGTGTACTATCAGTGGGTTGAAGTGTACTAGCAGTGGGTTCTTCATCAAACTCAGGATCAGCAGGCAAAGCAAGCATATGTGGAAATAAAGAAACATCCCTAATTTGTACATTTTGCGGCTGATTCCTCATATGTGCAAAAACCTTAGGAAGCATATAATGAACTTCATACTCCCTAGAATGCTCAACAGGTTCTGCTATTTGACTTTCCACAATCAGTTGAACAAACCTAGGATATAAATAGTATTTACCCTTCTTCCTAATGTTCTGTACAAGCCCCTCATAAATCATCCTAGACCAATTAAACTTCCTTCCATCAGACAAAAAAATAACAGCAGTAGCAATTTTGGAAGGAAAGTCATTAAGCCCAGTGGTCTTATTACTCATACACATCAACAAGGTGTGAATCAAAAACTTCCATTGTTTTGAAAACAAACTCTTAAAAAATTGTACCTTATCACCCCTGTGTGTATAGCCTAACCTTTCTAAACCAGCAACTATCTCAACATCTGAAAGATTATCAATACCATCAGCATCATCAAACTTCAAAACCCTTCTAATAATCTCCTCATTAACTAAAATAGCATTTCCATCGACAACAGTGCCAAACACATCTACTCCATCGACCTCCTCAAGCTTAGCATTCCCCCAGAACTGATGAACATAGGCCTTAAGGATGGTTGGTGTGACAATTAAGGCATAGTGAATAGGACTGTGAATAAGGAAATCAATCATTTGATGAAAACCTTCAGATCAATTGTTTCTTATGAGATTAGCAACAAGATTATGTGTGTTGGAGTACTGATTCGCCATTGTGATCGATAATGGGTATGATATGGGATTTGTGAATTAGGCAAAGTAAAGTGATTAGGGTGGATGTAGAGCGCCAAGTTGATATGATTCGAAGACCAATTAAATGATCCATCCATGATTTGAGGAGATAAATATGCTTTCGCCAAAGTTACCAAACAGCCCCTGTAGTATCCAAAAATAAGCAGCATGCTATCAGAGGTTTCAGAACTGCTCTCCGCGGTTTGAAACATACTATCAGTGGATACAATGTTTCACATCAATTAGTTGACCAAGAGATACAGCAAGCAAATCTGTGTCTAAATAAGAGAGATCTCACAAAAATATGAAGGATTACACAATCTTTTTTTTTTTTTTTTTTTTTTTTTTTTTTTTTTTTTTTTAATTTTTATAACTAAACACATCACAAGCTCCAATATACACTTATCCTTCATACCTGCAAGACACAAACAAGAACCAAACATAGAGAAGAGAGTTATCAGTGGTTAGTAATAGATAGAAGTGGTTCCATAGACGTATCAGTGCCTAGCCATAGTGCTCATGTCTAAGTCAATATGGTCAACTTCCAGTATTAATATATGTTCAAAACCCAATGATCTCATTAACTCCTCAACCACATTTAACCTGCCCCTCATTAACTTACATAAGCCATATCTCTGCTTATAGAAGAACCCCAAATCCCAAATAACACACACACCAATTAAAACCAAAACCCTAATTTCTCCAAAATCCACAATCAACCACAAACATTATGTGGAATCCCAGTTGGAATAAACCAGAAGTCATTGATCTAACATCCTCCTCCTCCTCCTCATCATCATCATCATCAAGTGATGATTCTAACCCATGGCGACTTTACCTTCCTCCACTAGAACCAAGACCTAAAAAATCCCCCTTTCTTCCTTCATCGGAAGATGATAGTGTGGTAGATCCTAGTGAGTCATCAAGAGGATCAGATGATTCCACTGAGCGTTTGGAGCCAATCTTCAATAGATTGGTTCAAGAGGAAGCAGAAAAAACAAAACCTTCACCCTCTCACCCTCAACCAAGGCCACGTGCCAAAAATCCACCACTTCCAAAGAACAAAGAGGTGGGTCTTGGTGTTTCTGCACCAAGTTTTGGTGCTTCATCTCATATCGGTAAGGGAAAGGGTAAAAGGAAGATGGAGTGATGTTTTATGGTAGAAAGAGTAGATGGAACAACCGAAGACTTCTCATATCACAAATCCATATACTGTATTCATCTTCATCATCTTCGTTTTCATCAATCCATCCTTCCCATTTTGATCCCTAGCTTCTTCGTCGTACTGGTCATGCAAATCCATCGTTTGGAATAGATGATAGGAGCTAGGATAGAAGTAGGAAATCATGTATAGAACTAGTCTTTTAATTGCACTTGAAGTTAATTGTAAGCTGTAAGTTGTAAACTGTTTCTTGAATGAATGAACAATTTAACTTCAGTACTTCTTTTGCATCTATAATCAACTTTCTTTTATCTGCAAAATGGTTAGTGGGAACAAAAAGCAACAAACAGTGGTTTGAACACAACTATCAGTGGTTAGAAACAAAAATAGCAATACTAAGATCACATAATAACAGTCCAATACTTATACAAACTTTTACAAAACAAGTTAATATTTAGAGATTTATCATTCCAATACTAACAACAAGGTACTGAAACCTCCCCACATCAAAAGCTTTAGTGAGAAGATCAGCAACATTGAAATCAGTGTGGATTTTTACCATTTGAATCAACCTTTTCTCATTACAATCTCTAATAAAATGATGTCTTATCTCAATATGTTTAGTTCTAGAATGTAAAACAGGATTTTTAATAATGCAAATTGTACTGTTATTATCAATGTAAATCTTAGTATGCATAAAATTGTACCCAAAACCCAGCAATTGATTCTGAATCCAAAGAACTTGACCACAACAACTAGCAGCAGCCACATATTCAGCTTCAGGTGTAGAATTTGCCACAATAGTTTGCTTTTTACACTGCCATGAAATTAGTCTGCTTCCCAAAAACTGACATCCTCCAGTAGTAGACTTCCTATCCAAACTAGCACCAGCATAGTCACTATCTGTGTAGGCCACCAAATCAAAAGGGGAATCCTTAGAGTACCAAAGGCCCAGTTTAGGATGACCTTTAAGATATCTAAAGATTCTCTTAACAACATTCATGTGTGAGGTATTGGGTGTGACTTGAAATCTTGCACACACACATACTGAGAACATAATATCTAGCCTAGATGCAGTGAGATACATCAAAGATCCAATCATGGACCTGTACAACTTCAAATCAACCTTGGGACTTCCATCATCTGGTAGTAGTGGTTTTTGAGTCTCCATAGGTGTACTAGCACTCTTTACATCTTAAAACCCAAACTTCTTCAAAACATCTGCTACATACTTGTCTTGACTAATGAAGATACCATCAGTCCTTTGTTGAACCTGTAGCCCCAAAAAGAAAGTGAGTTCTCCCATATAACTCATCTGAAACTTATCATGCATAAGTTTCTCAAAATCCTTGCATAGCTCCTTATTAGTTGAGCCAAAGATGATGTCATCTACATAGACCTGAACCAATAAAATATCATCTTTTTGCTTCCTAATGAACAAAGTTTTATCAATCAACCCTCTTTTAAACCCATTGTCCATCAAATAAGTAGACAAGCACTCATACCATGCCCTAGGAGCTTGATGCAACCCATACATAGCCTTCCTCACCCTGTAAACCTTGTCAGGATGATCAGGATCTTCAAAACCAGTAGGTTGACAAACATAAACCTCCTCATCAATTGTGCCATACAAAAATGCACTTTTGACATTCATCTGATACACCATAAAATTCTTGAATGAAGCATATGCTAAAAACAATCTAATAGCTTCTATTCTTGCAACTGGAGCAAACACTTCATCATAATCCAAGCCTTCAGTTTGTGTGTATCCTTAAGCAACCAACCTTGATTTGTTCCTTACCACTATACCTCTTTCTTCCCTCTTGTTTCTGAACACCCATTTAGTCCCAATTGCCCTCTTACCATTAGGAAGATCAACCAATGTCCAAACCTCTTGAAGTTTGAACTGAAGAAGCTCCTCTTGCATTGATTCTACCCATCCTTCTTCAGATAAAGCTTCTTCCACTCTTTTGGGCTCCTTTTGAGACAGAAAACAAGCAAACAGGCAATTTTGCAGATCTTTATGATTGTTTCTTTTGTGAAGTGATCTTGCAAAGAAACCTTGTTCAGGAAAGGCTTTAGTAATCTTAACCCTGCTTCTTGTTTGAACTGGAGTATTCAAATTTCCAAGTATTTGATCCTTGGGATGAATCTTATGTATCCTTGTAGTGGTGATAGGACTTTCATGAATGACAATTTCTAAGTTAGACAGATCAGCATTGAAGAAATCATCCATGTCTTCATCATCAGTAGGAGTATATGTTAGGAATTAGAAATTCCATGTATTAAAGAGTCGGTCACCTCAAGTATATGTAATCGTTAGAAAGCTCGTAGTCGTAGTTATTTTAAGCTAAGTAGTATTTAGTTAAGTAACACCGTGGAGGACGGACGGGTCTTTACCCACTGTATGCCTGATCCACAGCCCGTTGTGTGTCGTTTTATTGTAAGACTATAAATACTCTCTACATTCCAAGGTAGAGAGTTGGAGCTCATAATAAGATCTTTTCTTTCTCTCACTAAGTTCCCTAAACCTCTAACTTTCTCTCTCTAGAACTCACCTTTATACGCCCACTTTGTGTTATGGTTTGATGTGTATGTGAAATCCAATAGCCTACAATTGGTATCAAGAGCCATGGTTAGATCATATCTTACATATCTTTGGATTTCTAGTGGTTTTTAGGTGGTTTTTGAGTTTGAAAAAGTTTAGTGGTTTTTGCATCATTTGGTTGATTTATAGTGTTAAAGTTTGGATTTTGGTAGTACTTTTGTGTTTAGAATCATCTCAAGTGTTTAGGTTTCGATTTAGAAGGTTTGAATCATAGTGGTTGGGTTGTTTTTGGATTGAAAAGTGGTGTTTATGTGTTTTTCATGCTAGCGACTTGAGCCACGGAAAAGTTTTCTTGGTAGCGACTTGCTTTACAATTTGGTAGCGAGTTGTAGTTGAAAGTCGTAGCGAGTTAGGGTTAGCGACTTGTCTAGTGAGACAAGCCGACAAACAGTACACTTAGTGGATTCTCCACTACGGGTAGCGACTTGGTGGACGTTAGCGACTTGTACTTTTGTTCGTTAGCGACTTGGTGTTAGCGATTTGGTGCATAGCGAGTTGCTATTTAGCGACTTGACATTTTAGCGACTTGGATCTTAGCGAATTGATGTCCAAATTTTGCTAGCGACTTGTATCTTAGCGAGTTGTTATATAGCGACTTGACTGTGTGTTAGCGACTTGGGATTATAGCGACTTAGTAGTTAGCGACTTGGTTCAAGATTTCCTAGCGACTTGGGTAATATCCTTTGAATACGGTTTTCTCTTGATTTAGTAAAATCTCGTGAAAGAATCTATTTCCCGGTTTAATCATAGAGTTATAAAATCCCGTTTAATTTGTCATCATGTCTACCAACGCTCCTACAATCATCTCCACTGTTGCCGAGGATGTTCAAGCAGCTGGTTCAGATACTCGTCCACCCATGCTTGACAGAATTGACTACGACTCGTGGGCTCAACGAATCAGATTGTAATGTCTTGGAAAGGAAAATGGAGTCAACATTCTCAAATCCATTGATGAAGGACCATATCGGGTTGAGACGACTAGAGACTTAATTGATACAACTGAAGATGGAACAATGATCTATGGAATTGACAGACCAAAGACATATGACGAGCTCGATGATAAGGAGGAAAAGAGATTCGATGCTGATATCAGGGCTTCTAACATCGTACTTCAAGGTCTTCCAAAAGATATCTACAAGCTGATCAATCACAACACCGAAGCAAAGGCAGTATGGGATAATGTCAAGATGCTTCTCTCAGGTTCTGAATTAACTATGGAAGACAGAGAATCACAACTCTATGATGAATTTGAACACTTCAAGATGAAACCAGATGAGAGTGTTTATGAGTACTATGTGAGATTCCACAAGCTTGTTAATGATATGAGGAACATCAGAATGACTATGCCTAACATTCAGCTGAACTCAAAATTTGTGAACAACATGAATCCCGAATGGCACAAGTTTGTCACTTCTGTGAAGCTCACTAAAGGATTGAAGAATACAAACTATGAGCAACTATATGCCTTCCTCCTTCAGAATGAGAGACATGCTATGTTTGAAAAAAGGATTCTTAATCAGTTCAAAACCAACCAGGGAGAGACAAGCTCTTCAAATGACTCAACTGCCTTCTACTCAAACATCGGAATCACAACCAAAGCCTCACAAGTCATACCCATGGGTAATGGTAATCACAAACTCATTCCTGATCCTATGTTCAAACAAGCTGATGCTGATGCACACGTGGGAAACTTCATTAATCAACTAGCTCTTCTGATTAGTCAAAACATGAACTCTCTTCCACACACCAACAACAATCTCAGAACTGCTTCCAATCCACATAATCAAGCCACTGTCAGAGATGGGAAGGTTATGGTGCAACCAGTTCAAGAACGACGGTACAAACAAGCAAGAGGTGGAGCTGGTAGAGGTTATGCTGCAAATCAGAATAGAGGAAGGAATGGAAATCAGGGTCAAGCAAAGCCAATCAAATGTTACAATTGTGGAGGTGAGGGACACATTGCAAGGAACTGCACATCACCAAAACGCCCTCAGAATGCTGAGTACTTCAGGGATAAGATGTTGCTTGTGCAAGCTCAGGATAATGGTGCATCTTTGGATGAAGAGGAGTTATTGTTCTTGGCTGAGGGAAATGCTAAGACATATGATGCAGATGTGGATGAGCAACCAATTCAGGAGATAGGCCATAATCATCAGAATGCCTTTCAAGTAGCTGATTGTGATGCATACGACTCTGATGTTGATGAAGAACCCACTGCACAAACCATCTTCATGGCTAGCATTTCTCCAATGGTCTCTCCTAAAGTCTCTTCATCTCCACAAGCTGGTCCATCCAAAGACAAACTCATTTATGAGGTATTAAAATTATACGATGAAGTTGATGAGCAAAAGATACATAACGAAGTACAATCAACTGTAATTATTGAGTCAGATATTGAAAATATGGGTAATATCAATGTTGTCCCATATGATCAATATGTGAAACAAAGTGAAAGTGAGATTGCACCAAGTAATGCATCTTCTGCAGTCAACAATGATTATGTTTTTGATGAATTCACTGCATGTGCACCTGATGATTCTGTCATCTCCGAACTGAATGCCTATAAAGAACGTGTTGCTATTTATGAACAACGTGCAAAATTTGAGTTGACCACCCGTGAGCAGGAAATGGATGACCAAATGCGTACAACTATTAGAAAAAGTAGGTTTAGAGAAGAAGTATTAAAACAAGAGTTAAACTCCTTACAAGAAAAGCTTTCTAAAATTGCTAAGCAAAAACAAGAACTTCAAGAAAATGTTAAAATGCTTAAGCAAGAATTCAGTGCTAAGGAATCAAAACTTTTGAATGATTTTTCTAATCTAAAAACCTTGAAAAACAAGCTTGAAAATAAGTTGTACGTACAAGGAAATACCATTCAGACTGCTCACTTAATCACTAAGCATAGAGTATTAAGCGATAAGCATAGCATTCTCCTTGTTGAGGAACCAAATCCAGAGGTCATTAAAAAGGCTAGAAATGCTCATAAGGTTCTTTAGGATGGCAATGAAATCCTTAAACCTAGACAGAAACCTAGTTGCGTTGAGTGCACTGAGGAAGATAAGAAATCAGATGAAGTCACTAGGGAAAAGATGAACAAGAAATTAGATGATCCTAAATGTAAAGAGAAGAAAATAAAGACCACACCCCATGATTACAAGAAGGAGAATTGGATTTCCTTGAACATGTTTAAGCCTCAGACGTTGTTAACACCCGAACAAGTGTTCTGGAAAAAGGATTTAGATAAGCAAAAGACAGAGAATCTTGTTGTAACGAACCCTCCCTTTAGGAAAATGCCTTCAGCGACTGTGTATCCTCCCAATACACCAATGCATTTAGTTCCTAGGACTATTGCCACTAAAAGCAAGACCTTAATCAGTCAATATGTTATTTTTCAACTATTTGTTGATTTTGAGAAAACTTGTAAGAAAAGGATCACACCCACTGGCATAACTGAAGGGGAAAGGGGTTTTGAGCAAACGAAAGAATGTTATTTAACTGAAGTCATGCCTTTCTTTAAACAGCTAAAAGATCATTTTGAAAGTCTTAAAAAGGGAATGAACTTAGACATTAAAGAAATGGAAAAGGAGTTTGATGCAATGATAGTTGAGGTTAGTGACTATGAGCGAGCACTAAAATATAATGAGATTGAGAGGAAGAACTTGCATACATTAAATGAGTCTCTTATTACTGGATGTGTTGCTCAAGATGTGTTTTTCTCTGCTACAAATTGTTCTATTAATGCTTCCCAATTTCATGAATTATCTGTTGCCCTGAAAGTCTCCCATGATCGTGTCATTGAGCTTGAAAAAACTAATTCTAAACTAAATGAGAAAATTGAACTGGATGATCACGACAATTTGGTTAAACATTTTTCTAAATTAGAAGTTGAGCATTTTAATTTACAACTAAAATATCAACATCTTAAAGAAAATGTCAAAACTTCAAATATCAAGACATCCTCAGATGCTCCAGAGTTTGATGCAGTTTTTCAAATTAACAAACGTGATGAACAGATTCAAGCTCATTGCAACACGATCAGAAAGTTGAAAGCCCAAATATCTCAATTAAAGGGTCAAACGAACAATATGACAGGCTCCCAAATGCCTCCTCCTCTAGATTCTTAGAATTCTCAAACGTTTCATCTTCAAAACTTAGTAAATGCATTACAAAAGGAAAACGAAAGTTTTCTAGAAGAAAATGAAAAGGTTAAACGTCATTTCAATGAGTTATTTGAATCAATAAAGGTCACTCGTAACAAAAAAAATGAATAAATAGCTTCATTGCAAAAGGAAATTGAGAATCTGAAGAGCCAGGTAAAAGGGAAAATGCCAATGACCAATGGGGAGAATGGTGTATCAAAGGTTCACTCTTGTAATAAATATGCTTTGTCTGTGAAATATGTCCCCCCTCATCTCAGGAATAACAAACTTGCTATTCAAACATATTTCTCATCCCTTAAGGACTGTCTAGAATGTCTCCGTGAGATTGTTGAAGATGATAAGTTAGAGAAACCACTTGACAATGCAATTGGGCATGCATGCTTATATGCCAAACGATCTCAAGAAATTCTAGAATGCTTAATCACAATATGCCCTAAGTCCTTAGGTGAGAGAGTTAATCCTTTGATTCCGTGTTCTATGCCTAGTGCCAAGTATGATATTCATTCGATGCCCAATGTTTTGAATGTGAACTCTAGTGTGCCTTCTAGAAGTACAAATTCCAGCACTTCTAGTGTTAAGAAAGTGAACCTTAGTATGCCTGCATGTAGTTCAGATCCCAGCACATCTAAACAGGAGAAGCAAAGAGTAGCAAAACCAACTAATGTTCCCATTCCCTCTACAGGAGTAATCAGTGACATTAAAGCGAGCAGGTCAAAGTCTCAAGACAATACAAGGAATGATAGGACCTCGCAAGCTAAGAATGTGCATTGGAAGAAAGTAGAAGACCAACCTAGGAACTTTAAGTTTGAGCCAAATAAAACGAATCGTGTTGATTCTAGTATTAGCCATAGGCGTACTGTAATTAATTCGAATTCTGATACTATTTGCAAACCTTGTAATGATGTCTGCTTGAATTCTGTTGCTAATCATGAATGTGGTATGAATACTTTGTCTAATACTGTCAAATCCCCAGTGAATCTTGTCAATGAAAAATATCATGCAAAGAAGGCAAAAAGGCAAAGGCGAAAGAAAGTTAGAAAACAGTGGAAACCCACAGGAAGAACATTTAGTAAGATAGGCTATCATTGGATACCTGTTGGTCATAAGACTAATCAGACAATGCCCACTAGAAAATGGATGCCTACTGGTAGAACTATTACCTTAAGAAGTGAGCACACTTTGAATAGGGCTAATACAGACACTAGTACTGCATCTATTCATAATGATTCCTTTGCCTTAATTTCTGATATGAATGCTTCTATTTCTGATGTGGGTGTTCCAACCATTGTTACTAACCAAATGGAACCCATTCTTGCATGGGGATCCCAATTATCCAGTTATCCATTCTTGTCTGTGTTCAACTGCAGATTGTTCAAATCCTTCTGTGGTACCTGGACTCAGGCTGTTCCAAGCATATGACTGGCGACCGGTCGCGGCTCATGAACTTCGTGAGCAAATTCATCGGGACAGTTAGATTCGGGAACGACCATTTTGGAGCTATTATGGGTTATGGAGATTATGTGGTTGGTAAAAGTGTAATTTGCAGGGTATATTATGTGGAAGGTCTTGGTCATAATTTGTTCTTTGTTGGTCAATTCTGTGATTCCGATCTAGAAGTAGCTTTCAGAAAACATACTTGTTTCGTTAGAGAACTTGATGGTGTAGAATTGTTAAGAGGTACCCGAGGTTCAAACCTATACTCCATATCTATCGATGACATGATGAAGTCCTCTCCAATCTGCTTGCTGTCAAAGGCTTCTAAAACAAAGTCTTGGTTATGGCATCGTCGTCTCAATCACTTGAACTTTGGTACCATAAACAACCTTTCCAGAAAGGATCTAGTCAGAGGCTTACCCAGATTAAAATATGAAAAAGATCATCTTTGCTCAGCTTGTCACATGGGAAAAAGCACGAAATATGCCCACAAACCAAAACCCACAAACTCTGTAATGGAAGTTCTTCATACCCTTCATATGGATCTGTGCGGTCCAATGAGAGTGCAAACTATTAATGGAAGAGATATGTGTTAGTAGTGGTTGATGACTACTCCCGATTCACTTGGGTTAAGTTTTTGAGGACAAAGGACGAAACTCCAGATGTCATCATTAAACTCATTAAACAACTTCAGATCAGACTCAACAAAACAGTTCGAATCGTCCGAACTGACAATGGAACTGAGTTTGTTAATAAAGTACTCAATGAATTTTATGAAAATGTTGGAATCAGTCCTCAAAGAAGTGTTCCTTGAACTCCTCAACAGAACGGTGTAGTTGAAAGACGAAACCGAACTCTTGTAGAAGCTGCAAGGACAATGCTGATCTACTCAAAGGTTCCAATGTTTCTATGGGCTGAAGCTATTGCCACTGCTTGTTACACTCAAAATAGATCTCTAATTCACACATCTCATGGAAAGACTCCATACGAACTTGTCCACAATCGAAAACCTGATCTATCATACCTTTGTGTGTTTGGTGCTTTATGTTATCCAACTAATGATGGTCAAGATTTAGGAAAACTGAGAGCCAAAGCAGAAATTGGAGTATTTGTAGGCTATGCACCAAACAGAAAAGGTTACCGAATCTACAATAAGAAAACCCGAGATATCATGGAAACAATTCACGTTACGTTTGATGAGCTGACCGGTCAAATGGCTCCTGGACAATCAAGTTCAGGGCCCACACTTCAAAACAGTCCCATTGGTTCATCCCTTGTACCAAATTCCTCTCCTGCTATTCCATATGTACCTCCAACTGAAGATGATTTGAAGAAATTGTTTGATCCGATGTTTGATGAACTCTATGAGCCAAGTGCTATTGAACTGACAATTCCCACAACAGAGGCTGCTCATATCCCTGAGAATGAAGTCAATCCTTCAGTCTCAATTTCATTAAGTCAAGAAGCACCTGCTGCTGATAACTCAGTCTCATCAACAAATCATCAATCTTTGAATGTACATCATGGAACTGTTTCTGGCATCAATGATGAAGTTAATCCCTTTGCTACTCCTGAAGATGCTCCATTTGAAAACATATTTGCTCCTGAATCATCATCTGAACCATCTTCTTCAGGAGACATCGACTCTGCTACCTCAGTCCCTCAACAACTGCCACATGAACACCTTAGAAAATGGACTCACGATCATCCATTAGACAACATCATTGGAAATCCCTCTCGTCCTGTATCAACACGGAAACAACTTGCAACCGATGCCTTATGGTGCTTCTTCAACTCCGTACTCTCAAAGATCGAACCAAAGGATGTTAAAACTGCCATAAATGAAGACAGCTGGTTCAATGCTATGCAAGATGAAATTCATGAGTTTGATCGACTTGATGTATGGGAGTTAGTACCTGCTCCAGATTGTGCTATGATTATTGCTCTAAAATGGATCTTCAAAGTGAAACTTGATGAGCATGGTGATGTGTTGAAGAACAAGGCTCGATTAGTTGCTAAAGGATACCGTCAATAGGAGGGTATTGACTTCGAAGAATCTTTTGCTCCAGTTGCTCGAATCGAGGCAATCAGAATCTTTTTGGCTAATGCTGCTAGTAAGAACATGGTAGTCTATCATATGGATGTAAAGACGACATTTCTGAACGGAGATCTTAAAGAAGTCGTCTACGTCAGCCAACCGGAAGGATTTGTGAATCAAGAGCATCCTACTCACGTTTATCGTTTGAAGAAGGCTCTTTACGGTTTAAAGCAAGCTCCAAGGGCATGGTATGATACGCTATCAAAGTTCCTTCTATCTACCGGATTTAGCAAAGGAGCAGTTGATCCAACATTGTTCACCAGGAAGTCAGGCAAACATTTAATTCATGTTCAAATTTATGTTGATGATATCATCTTTGCCTCGACTGACCCCAATGAGTGTGACTGTTTTTCAAATGAAATGGGTTCTAAATTTCAAATGTCAATGATGGGACAAATGTCATTTTTCTTAGGACTACAAATTTCACAAAGTCCCGGAGGCATTTTCATAAATCAATCTAAATATGCAAATGAGATTTTAAAGAAATTTGGATTTGATTCAAGTGACCCTGTTGACACTCCCATGATTGAACGTACCAAACTAGATGAGGACCACTCAGGGATCATGGTAGACCAAGCGAAATATCGTAGTATGATTGGATCCCTGATGTACCTCACAGCTAGTAGACCAGACATCTTGTTCGCTGTTTGCATGTGTGCTAGATACCAGGCTAAGCCTACTAAAAAGCACCTTGAAGCGGTTAAACGGGTCTTTCGGTATCTCTAAGGAACCATCAATATGGGACTTTGGTACCCGAAGGACACCGGTATGTCACTAACAGCCTATGCAAATGCTGATCATGCAGGATGTCAAGATACTCGTCGAAGTACATCTGGAGGTGCACAGTTTTTGGGTAATAAGCTTGTAAGCTGGTCTTCAAAGAAGCAAATGAGTACTTCTATCTCCTCTACAGAGGCTGAATACATAGCCATGTCATCATCTTGTGCTCAAATCCTATGGATGAGATCTCAATTATCTGACTATGGCTTTGAATTTAACAAAATCCCTCTGTACTGTGATAATAAAAGTGCTATTGCTCTCTCATGCAACAACGTACAACACTCAAGAGCAAAGCACATCGACATTCGACATCTTTCATCAGGGAACAAGTGGAAAACGGTGTGGTGGAACTTTACTTTGTGAGGACTAAATACCAGTTAGCAGACATCTTCACCAAAGCTCTTCCTAGAGAACGTTTTGAGTTTATTCTTCCACGACTTGGCCTTAAAAGCCTTCAACCTGAAACACTCAAACGTCTTCAAGAGGAAGAAGAGGAGTAAAAGATTTCCTTCATCTATCTCTTGTAAATATCTATTCAAAAAATCAAATAGAAAAATATAAAACTTTCAAAATCCATAAAAATTTGAACAATTCGAAAAATCTTCAAAAAATATTGTCTATTTGTCATATTTTTTTCTCGATTCGATAATATCTACGGTTTTTGTGCTGTCATTCAAAGAATGACACGTGACTTTAGATATTGTTCGAATTTTATAAAAAAAAAAAAAAAAAAAAAAAAAAAATCAAAAAATCAAAAAAATATTTTTGGGAGAAAGAGAAACTATGGTTTATTGATATTTCAGGCAGTAACCCGCTTTTCAAAGAAAGAACAGAGCCATGCTTTATCATGTTCTCAAATTCCATGCTCTGATTCTATAAACATTTTTCTGCTGAAAACTAAACTGTTTTGAAAAATAACTCAGACTCTATTTTTGATAATCATCTGGACTTATTTGTCAAAATATCTATCTCTC
The DNA here is from genome assembly GCA_019973895.1 of Chrysanthemum seticuspe. NCBI lineage: Eukaryota > Viridiplantae > Streptophyta > Magnoliopsida > Asterales > Asteraceae > Chrysanthemum > Chrysanthemum seticuspe. The sequence goes on along the minus strand of BPTQ01000007.1, from coordinate 112,787,206 downwards.
AATCAACAACCTATGTCATTGATTGAGGGGGAGAATGATTTCAATTAAATCAAAAAGTTATTTGTCATTCAATTGTTTTCAAAAGATATTTATGCATGTTTAATCAATGGAGTTTAAAGTCTTAAAATCCGATCCTTATCAGTTAAAACGCTTTCATAATCAAGTCACAATTCTCCTTAAAAGCTTTCAAAATTAATTTAAATCCACAAGAGATCACAAATCTCAAAGGATTTGATAATTGTGATCGGGGGAGAATTTGTGATTTAAATTGGATTTAAACTGATAATTTGGTAAATGGTTTTATAAGAATGAACAAGCTCTCCTTCCCACATGTAACAAACAATTTCAAATTTTCCATGCACATGTTGAGGGGGAGCATCTATCTTAAACCACAAAGATCCGAAACGTGATCAATTTATATCAATGTGCATGTTCCCTCTAGTATGTGCAAAAATCTTTTCAAATCTTAATGCACATATTGAGGGGGAGCAAAATTGTGAAAACCTCATCCTTCCCGAAAATGATTTATCTACTTGTTTTGATTAGGGAAGTGATGTTGATATCTTTTAGAAAATGGTAATCAAAGAAGTTAAATTCTTTCTCTTGCCTCCATGTGCAAAACGATTTCAAACATTTGATGCACATGTTGAGGGGGAGCTCTTATTCTAAAAATATAAAAAACAATTCAGGTACAAAATGTTTTGATAATATATCACAAGTATCTGGATTGATTTTCAAATGGTTTTCAATTGGTTCCAAATGGCAGATGAACAATACCAAATAGACCGACCAACTTTACTTTATGTACGCTGATATAAGGATGATAAGGTTAGGTATTTGTTCCCATGATCCGCCAGAACCGGAGGGATCTACCCAGGGACTATCCACTAGTTAGTGTAGAGTTCTTAGGTATGATGATAAAAGGAGAAAAATGAGATATGGGAAGAGTGCGGACTGAGACAGAGCAAGTACTGGAATAAACCCAACAAGGTTCTTGCTATGAAGTCTCGGTAAGCACTGAAGGGGTTGAAGAATGAAAAAGAATTGAATGAGAAAAGGGTGAAAAGAAATAGCCCTCCATTTCTTCAACCATAGGGCAGAAACCGGGTACAATTCATATGCTACTGATGGTAACATCGGTATTGAAGACAAGACGTCATGGACCCAGTGACGCTATGCACTACATCTTCCCAAACCACTCAAGTTCCTCTTAAAAGGGCTTGTTTCATTCTCACGGGGAACCTACATTATCTATCGACTTTCTCTTAGAGATTGTTGATATTGAAGAAGGAGACCCTCTCCCTAGTCTCCGATACAGGATCCAAATATGCACTAATTGAGTCTAGAGCCACGAGATCATCTATAAATCTCATTAGGACACTTTTAATGAAGACTCTCTTTTTCACATAATGTGGAAAGAGAGATTATATCTTGAGTCCTACGCATTCTCCTTGTGGTATTTCCAGAACATCTGAGTGATATGCAAACATATTCACAATGAAGATGGAAAGCCTTCTGGAGCCAACATCAAACAAGCTCCTGATGGGTGGCATGTGAGATCTATTCAATAGATCAACCATGTGACAACTGAACAGAAACAATGGAGTGATTCAATCTTTTGAATCAATCCTGGTTCAGGTTATGGATTGACGGATACCTTTGAAAAACCGGTCATTGTGCTTAAAAACTCTTTTCTTTAGCACATCGACCGTGTACGAATATTTCAAATCAAAAGGTGTTTATGATTGATAATTGATTTTCATTAAAACCTTCGTTGTATTGCAAAAACAATTTCTATTGTGCGATACACGATTGTTTTTCAAATCTCTTTTCATCAATCAGTGAATTTCTATTCGCTGGTTCACTCACTCCGTGTTGTCTTCTTTGAGGCGTTCCGGTTTGAGAACAGCTAGAGCAGCTGCGAAACCCTGTCAAGGAAATTCTTCGGAATTATACCTGATCACAGGCAGTACTTGTACTGATCAACGGGGAACCGTGGGCCGTGTACCTCAATTCAACGAAAGTGATCAAAGACACTTTCGTGCGCTTTATTGCTAACTGTTTTATGCAGGTACACCCGACGTTTGCAGCTGATCAGAATGAAGCGGTCAATCCATAGCCGCATGCTCACACTACACATTCATCTCAAAAGAAATCATGATAAGTGCATCAATGACTCTGATGTTTTCAGTCCATGCTTCTGCTACGCTGCTGCCAATATCATGAATCAACGAAAGCTTCCACTACTCTGATGAGAAGATATCATGATCCAGAATGTGAGCATGTCGGTCCGAAAGTCACAACATCACATAATACCAACACCACAATGGATGACTCAGAGATTTTTGTTAGCTGATGATCTCAAAAGCTGGCTTAAAATTATTATCACGTGGATCAGTAAAAGACCTCCACTTGGATTAACCAAACATGCAATGAGTGGAATCAATGACTACGAGCTTCGGAGCAAAGTGCTACATCAAGAATGCAAGAACAATTGTTAATGTTATATTTGTTTGTATTCTATGTAATTTTAGTATATGTTTGAGGTGACCTCCCTTAGGGGGAGATTGTTAGGAATTAGAAATTCCATGTATTAAAGAGTCGGTCACCTCAAGTATATGTAATCGTTAGAAAGCTCGTAGTCGTAGTTATTTTAAGCTAAGTAGTATTTAGTTAAGTAACACCGTGGAGGACGGACGGGTCTTTACCCACTGTATGCCTGATCCACAGCCCATTGTGTGGCGTTTTATTGTAAGACTATAAATACTCTCTACCTTCCAAGGTAGAGAGTTGGAGCTCATAATAAGATCTTTTCTTTCTCTCACTAAGTTCCCTAAACCTCTAACTTTCTCTCTCTAGAACTCACCTTTATACGCCCACTTTGTGTTATGGTTTGATGTGTATGTGAAATCCAATAGCCTACAGTATCAACTTCTATCAAAGCAGGCATGGTAGGATCATGTGGATACTCCTCTTCACCAAATAATGGCTTTGCATGTGGTCCAAAGAAAGTACTATCATCAGTACTTGCAGCCGGGATTTCACTTGAACTATCAGCGGTAGAAGATGGCCTATCAGTGCTTTCAGTTGGCTTAGCAGTGCTTTCAGAATGCCTTTTCTTCTTTTCAATTTCTTCTACCAACACTAAGTCATCTTTCAATAACTCATCCTTATCTTGATGATGATCAACTTTGCCTCCAGTATTTAATACATCATCATCAGTGGGACCTTGCTTATCAATGATGGGTATCAACATTCTTTTGTGTACCTGCATTATCATTAGTGGAAGTTCCTGCAATGATAGGCTGATAATTCATAGATTTGGTTAGCATATCAATGTTAAACAGCCAGTCTGATCCCTTGGTCTCAACACTAGGAGTCTTTTCACTAAATTGAACATGAAGATTCTCTTCAACTATTCTAGTCCTCCTATTGTATACTCTAAAGGCTTTACTATTAGAAGAATAGCCTAAAAAGTATCCATCATCAGCTTTTTCTTGAAACTTACCTAGGTAGTCTATGGTATTCAAGATAGTAACAGGACACCCAAAAGGTTTTAGGAATGCAATCATTGGCTTCCTATCATGTAATAGCTCATAGGGGGTCTTGTTATGAGGCTTCACTACCTTACTTCTATTCTGCACATAACATGCAGTGCCTACTGCTTCAGCCCAAAAGGTAGTAGGTAGCTTAGATTCTGACAACATTGTCCTAGCAGCCTCAATTAGTGTCCTATTTTTCCTTTCAGCTACACCATTTTGTTGTGGTGTTCTAGCAACACTAAACTGTCTTTCTATACCCTTAACTACACAGAACTGATTCATCACATCATTCTTAAATTCAGTTCCATTATCACATCTGATTATCTTGACCTTATGATTTACTAGATTTTCTATCTTAGTAATGAAACTTTTGAGTATCTCACTAGTCTCACTCTTAGCAGCCAAAAAGTATACCCAAGAAAATCTACTATAATCATCAGTGATAACAAGGCAATACTGCTTATGGTTCAAACTTCTAACAAAGGTAGGTCCAAATAAGTCCATATGAAGCATAAACAATGGTTGTGTGATGGTGTTGATAGTTTTGGTCTTACAAGAAGCTCTATGCTGTTTTCCTTTTTGACAAGCCACACACAGTTCCTTACACTCAAAAACCTTGGAAGGTAACCCTCTCACTAAGTTTCCTTTTACCAGTTTATTGATTGTTTTGTAATTGAGGTGACCTAGTCTTCTATGCCATAACTTAGACTCATCTACTGATGCCTTAGCAAACAAACAAGTTAAGGACCTATTTGGAAGAACATCTTTAAGATCAAAATAGTATATGTTTTCCTTTCTAGGTACCCTAAGCTGTATAAACTTCTCATCAGGCATCATGAAATCAGGTGATAACACCACACACTCAGTTTCACCAAAAAGTACCCAGTTTTTCTTATCACACATTTGAGAAATACTGAATAGATTATATTTAAGTCCCTGTACCAGATAGACCTTTTCAAAGTCTAAATTCCATGTTCTGATTGTGCCTCTGCCAAGTATCTTTCCTCCCTGTGGATCATTACCAAATGCCACATATCCTCCATCAAAAGCTTCAAAATCCTCCAGGTTGCTTCCATCCCAAGTCATGTGCCCAGAGCAACCACTATCAAAAACTCCTTTATCTTTTAGCTCATCATGTAGATTGCCCTGCACATGAAATTAAACAAATTAGTTCCTTTTGTAGACCCAAGCCAATACTGACTTGGGTCTGCCCTGTGCATCAACATAATCAAATTTATTTAGGTCCATTGATGCACAGTTGACATGATGTAACACCTTGGTCTTAGGCTTCCATTGCCAACTAGCTGAGGCCTTAACAGCATAAAAATGATTTCCAACCACTGTGTCAGTTATCACCTTTGGAATTTTTAAAACTTCTTTTCTATCAGTGGTGATATTATGCTTAGCAGTGGTTTGATTTTGCTTAGCCGTGTTTACATTTTGCTTAGCAGTGGTTGGAACCCATTTAGGTGCAGCAGTGACTATTGATTTTGTATTCCCATTCCTCATCAATACTGTCCTAGGAATCATGTTTTTGTTAGGATGAGGGTTTGTATTCTTTGAAAAGTTTTGATGATTTACCCTCCTCCAATGATTCCAAACTTGTGGTATGTTTTTATAACAGTTTCTCTGTAAGTGCTCAAAACTACCACATGCAAAACAAGCCTTTTTAACACATTGAAACTCATCTCCTAATCTGTTTGAAATTAGTCCATTAAAGTTTCTATGGTTTCCCCTAGGTATGTATCTTTTCATTTGTTCCCTAGGTACTTCCTTGTACTCTACTACTTTCTTAGCAATTTGAGCTCCAAATCTAGGTACAAGGTTGGCCTGTTTAGAATCAACTTTCTTAACATTATCTATCTTTTCATGCTTAGTTGATTCAGATCTATCTTCCTCAGTATCTGATTCCCAATCTTCAATTGTGGGAGCATCAAATGACTTATCAGAACCTATCTTAGGTGATTCAATCTTGTTAGTCTCACCTACAGGTTTATTAAAACTAAATTCACTGCTAAATGAGAGCTCTTTTGCAGGTGGTGCATGTTTCATAAGAGATGGTGGTGGCATATCATTGTAGCCAAGGCCAGTACCATCTTTGAACAATTTTTGACCTATTGGTTTATTTACTAGATCAGAAGCATACTGTGTTTTAGCAACCCTAACAACATGTGTTTCTTTTTCTTTTAGGGCTTCTACTTTTACACTCTCTGCCTTTTCTAGTTTCTCTTTAAGCATCTTAATCTCTCTATCCTTAAGGTCAATTTCTCCACCTAGTATATTAATTTTATCAACATACTCAAACTCACATTTAATACAGTAATTAAGCTTTTCTTCAACACTTTCTAGACCAACTCTATAACCTAAGTTATCTAGAGACAGTCTTTCTACTTCTTTCCTTAAGCTCTCAGTGATAGCTTTTTGAGATTCTAAGTTATCTTGACATGATTTAAAAGAACAAGTAGAAGTTTTAGAATCATTAGATACCTCAGAATCTGAACCAGAAGATGAAGCATAGGCCATAAGAGCAAAGTTATGCTCTTTTGAAGCTTCACTAGCAAGAAAAGCTGCATTGGGACCTTCTTCAATCTGATCACTCCAGTCATAGTCACCAATCCCATCTTGAGCAACCAAAGCTGAAGAAGAAGCAGGCTCTTCAGGGGTCTTCTTTATGCTTTCAATTCTCTTAGGAGCTCGACATTCCCTAGCAAAGTGACCCTTCTTCTTGCAGTTAAAACACTCCATCTTGCTTTTGTCGAATCCAGCTCTCCTTTGACCATCATACTTAACCTGTCTTCCAGTCCTCCTCAGAAACTTCCTTGCTTGGAGAGTCAACATTGCCATTTGCCATTGAAGATTAATCTCTTCAAGATCATCAGGATCAATTTGATCTAGATCTTGATTTAAAACAGTAACACTGGTAGTTAAATCAGCCAGAAAAGCACAAATTGCACCATCACTGACATTATCACTAACAGTGGTACTGTTTGCAATAGCAGTGGTTATACCATAAGCAGCAGTGGATGCATCTTGAGAACTTATATGATTTGTAGAAACAAAAGCAATGTTTTGTGTAGGTGAAGATGAACCAGCAATATTCTTTTCAGACTCATAAACTTTCAAATTGTTGTAGAGATTGTCCAGAGTCATTTGATCAAAGTCATCTTTGTTTCTCCACACAACAGTATGCATAGCTCAGTCAGGTGACAAACTTCTAATAAACTTAAGATTGATATCTTCTTGAGCAACTTTGTACTCCACATAATTCAGTTGACTGATAAGTTTTTGAAGTCTATTATAAGTGCCATCAAGTTTTTCTCCACTAAGAGCAGTGAAGTTCTCAAGTTGCTGCTTTAGCATATTCTTCTTTGATTTCTTTGTAGCTTCATTACCAGCAAACCTTGTTTCAATAGCATCCATTAAATCTTTAGCAGATTCATAATGATCAAAGTCCAAGGCAAACTCATTAGGTATTCCCATGGAGAGAATACTAAGTGCTTTAATCTCCAGTTTCCTTTTAGCCTTGTCAACCTCACTGACAATGGCTATTTCAGTACCATCTGCACTCTTCTTAGGAAGAGTATCACCCTTTTCAACAACATCCCAGATGGCATAGTCAATCATACGAATGTATTGCCTCATTCGCATTCTCCAAATTTGGTATTCACCCTGCTTGAGCATGGGTACCTTTGATGCAGTAACCATGTGAGTTTCGTCAGACATCTTAACTTGCTTGAACAGAACTTAACAGAACTTCTTCTTGGTTACAGTTTCTAGATCACAAGCTCTGATACCAATTGTTGATCCCAGTTGAGCAAACGATCTAATATAGAAACTGACTTTAAACAAAGACTTATTAAGTATCACGCGGAATTTAATACTTAATCTTAAGAAGAAGAACAATAAACATTCAACACCTCAATATTATTATTTATACGAATACTCTAATCAGTATTAGGGTTTTACAACCTTGAAGTGTATCGACCTTAGATATAAAACATACATATTTCTAACCTAACCTAGGACCTCCTTTTATAGGTTAAGGAGTCCTTTACATAATACAATACGTAACCTACAAGATAAATATCTTTTCCATATTTATCTAATACAAAATACTAAACCGACTATACAAGACTAGCAGTGGTTACATTACATTATCCGTGGTTACACAATACTACTAGCCGCGGTTTGTCTTCAGCAGTGGTTCCATTCTTCTGTCCATGGTTTCATCAAGACTGTCCGTGGTTCCAACACTTAGAATAATTCATGATCCAAGGAACCAAAAACCCAACAAATAGCTGCTGTTTTAGAATCTATCCTGTTGGGTTTTTCCATCTTCTTCATCGAAAAACCTTGCGAATCCCTAGGTAACGAGCTCCCCAAGCTCTGATACCAATTGTGGAGTTTGATAAACTCCTTGGACCGTTTAGAGCGCTAGGGTTTAACAATAACAATGATAATAAACATGTACATGCAGCGGAATTAAAACAAACATCATTATTATCGACACAAGGTTTTTCGACATCTTCCCCAATTATATATTGATCAGAATATAACGTGTTACCTAACTGTAACAGGGATCTAAGCCATCTCAGATCTTAGGGATAACTAGTTCTAGGCGTTTACAATGAACGACGCCCTAGAACACACACACACACCTTTACTAGACTACATTATGGAAGACTTATATATAATCTACACCCCAAGTCCTCTTTATATACTAGAGGATTAGGGTTTACAAAATACTACGAAGGACTAAAAGTAAATCTTCTTTTGCAAGCAAGTCTTTCCATCTTTTTGTAGGTTTCATCTCTTTCTCTTTAAGCCCTTGATGTTTCATTCTTTATTGTTTTGTATCATCAAATCAATAAACCCAACAATCTTCCCCTTTTTGATGATGACAAAACAAACACGGTTCTTGTACGAACTTCCCTAGACGAAGTAGCAGAAGTTGAGATAATTAAATCTCATCATGAATGAAACAAATCTTGTCTTCCTTGTCTTCCCCTAAATCCATGCTATCTCTTCTCATATCTTCCCCTTTTTGTTATCAACAAATAGAGAATATAAACAGTAGAATCACTCTAGCATAGCAGTGGATTTCAAACAAAGTAGCAGTGGTAACGAGTGAACACTAGCAGTGGTTACGAAAAATACTAGCAGTGGTTTCAAGATAACACTAGCAGTGGTTTCGAGAAAACACTAGCAGTGGTTTCTAGAAAACACTAGCAGTGGTTTCGAGAAAACACTAGCAGTGGTTTCGAGAAAACACTAGCAGTGGTTTCGAGAAAACACTAGGAGTGGTTTCGATAACACTAGCAGTGGTTTCGAATCAAAACACCATCATAGCTACTTTATTCCATAAATTAAAGACACCACACAACGTATAAAAAACTTCCATAATGAATTAATTCAAAGAAACACGGATTTAGGAAGTTGAATATCCAAGAAAACCCTAAAAATTCGATATTGAAAACCTCCTTCTGCAGCAGACTTCGACACTTAATAACTTCTGATTGAGAGCTCAGATCGAAAATCCCTCTGGTGAAAAGTTAGATGAATATATAAAGAACGTCCACCGAAAATTTCGTTACGATCCAACGGTTAACGAAAAAGTTATCATCGTTTTAAAACAGTGCTGCAGAAAAATACGAACTTTGTACCAGCTTCGAATTTTTCCATCTTCTTCATCGAAAAACCTTGCGAATCCCTAGGTAACGAGCACCCCAAGCTCTGATACCAATTGTGGAGTTTGTTAGGACTCCTTGAGATCGTTTTGAGCCTTAGGGTTTAACAATAACAATGATAAAGAACATGCACAGCGGAATAAAACAAACATCAATGTTATTGACACAAGATTTTATTCAACATCTCCCCAATTATTATTAATACGAATACTCTAACCAGTATTAGGGTTTTACAACCTTGAAGTGTATCGACCTTAGATATAAAACATACGTATATCTAACCTAACCTAGGACCTCCTTTTATAGTCTAAGGAGTCCTTTACATAATACAATACGTAACCTACAAGATAAATATCTTTTCCATATTTATCTAATACAAAATACTAAACTGACTATACAAGACTAGCAGTGGTTTCAGTACAATATCCGTGGTTACACAATACTACTAGCCGCGGTTTTGTCTTCATCAATGGTTCAATTCTTCTGTCCGTGGTTTTATCAACTCTATCCGTAGTTCCAACACTTAGAATAATTCTTGATCCAATGAACCAAAAACCCAACAATCCTCCTCTAAACTTGATAAGAATTAGGGTTTACTTAATCCATGCAATCTTCCCCTATTTCGGTGGACGTTCTCTATATATTCATTTAACTTTTCACCAGAGGGATTGTCGATCTGAGCTCTCAATCAAAAGTTATTAAGTGTCGAAGTCTGCTGCAGAAGGAGGTTTTCAATATCGAATTTTTAGGGTTTTCTTGGATATTCAACTTCCTAAATCCGTGTTTCTTTGAATTAATTCATTATGGAAGTTGGTTATACGTTGTGTGGTGTCTTTAATTAGTGGATGAAAGCAGCTTTGATAGTGTTTTTCGTAACCACTCCTAGTGTTTTCTCGAAACCACTGCTAGTGTTTTCTCGAAACCACTGCTAGTGTTTTCTCGAAACCACTGCTAGTGTTTTCTCGAAACCACTGCTAGTGTTTTCTCGAAACCACTGCTAGTGTTTTTCGTAACCACTGCTAGTGTTCACTCGTTACCACTGGTACTTTGTTTGAAATCCACTGCTATGCTAGAGTGTTTCTACTGTTTATATTCTCTATTTGTTGATAACAAAAAGGGGAAGATATGAGAAGAGATAGCATGGATTAAGGGGAAGACAAGGAAGACAAGATTTGTTTCATTCATGGTGAGATTTAATTATCTCAACTTCTGCTACTTCATCTAGGGAAGTTCGTACAAGAACCGTGTTTGTTTTGTCATCATCAAATAGGGGAAGATTGTTGGGTTTATTGATTTGATGATACAAAACAATAAAAGAATGAAACATCAAGGGCTTAAAGAGAAAGAGATGAAACCTACAAAAAGATGGAAGGACTTGCTTGCAAAAGAAGATTTATTATTTAGTCCTTCGTAGTATTTTGTAAACCCTAATTCTCTAGTATATAAAGAGGACATGGGGTGTAGGTTTTATATAAGTCTTCCATAATGTAGTCTAGTAAAGGGGTGTGTGTGTGTTCTAGGGCGTCGTTCATTGTAAACGCCTAGAACTAGTTATCCCTAAGATCTGAGATGGCTTAGATCCCTGTTACAGTTAGGTAACACGTTATATTCTAATCAATATATAATTGGGGAAGATGTGGAAAAACCTTGTGTCGATAATAATGATGTTTGTTTTAATTCCGCTGCATGACATGTTTATTATCATTGTTATTGTTAAACCCTAGAGGCTCAAAAAGATCTCAAGGAGTCCTAACAAACTCCACAATTGGTATCAGAGCTTGGGGAGCTCGTTACCTAGGGATTCACAAGGTTTTTCGATGAAGAAGATGGAAAAATTCGAAGCTGGTACAAAGTTCGTATTTTTCTGCAGCACTGTTTTAAAACGATGATAACTTTTTCGTTAACCGTTGGATCGTAACGAAATTTTTGGTGGACGTTCTATATATATCAATCTAACTTTTCACCGAAGGGATTGTCGATCTGAGCTTCCAATAAAAAGTTATTACTTGTCGAAGTCTGCTGCTGGTAAGTTGGTTTCCACTGCTAGTTAACTCGTTTCCAATGCTAGTGTTATTGGTAACCACTGCTAGCTTATTGAAACCACTGCTAAGCTTATTGAAACCACTGCTACATACTCGTATCCACTGCCATACTATTTTGATTCCACTGCTCGAATGCTTGTTTCTACTGCTTGTGTTGTCCGATATAGATTGTTTCTATTGCTTATATTACTCGATATCGGATAGTACATATTTTTGGTTCTCGTATGGTTTAGAAGATGTTGGTCGACACACACAAGATTGGTTATTTGGTTTACACACAATATGGTTAACACATTGATTTCTGAGGAAGCATATTAGGATGTGTTTAATCTTTTGAAATTCATGCTTACATCCCTATTTGTTGATAACAAAAAGGGGAAGAGATAAGAAGAGATAGCATGGATTAAGGGGAAGATAAAGGAAGACAAGATTTGTTTCATTCAAGGAGATGTTTACATCTCAACTTCTGCTACTTCGTCTAGGGAAGTTCGTACACGACTTTGTTTGTTTTGTCATCATCAAATAGGGGAAGATTGTTGGGATTCTTGATTTGATGAGACAAAATAAATACAAGAATGAAACAAAGGGACTTAAAGTGACAAAGAAGAAATCTACAAAAAGATGGAAGGACTTGCTTTCAAAAGAAGATTTATTATTTAGTCCTTCGTAGTATCTTGTAAACCCTAATCCTCTAGTATATAAAGAGGACATGGGGTGTAGGTTTAATATACATGTCTTCCATAATGTGGTCTAAAGGTGTGTGTGTGTGTAACCTAGACGTGTTTCTATAAACGTCTAGGGTTAGTGTTTGTTTTGATTATCCCTAAGATCTGAGATAGCTTAGATCCCTGTTACAGTTAGGTAACACGTTGTTATTCTGATCAAATAATAATTGGGGAGATGTTGAATAAAATCTTGTGTCAATAACATTGATGTTTGTTTTATTCCGCTGTGCATGTTCTTTATCATTGTTATTGTTAAACCCTAAGGCTCAAAACGATCTCAAGGAGTCCTAACAAACTCCACATATCCATGTTTATTGGGTTGTAGTATTTTTACTTCCAAAGTCTGTCATTCATGGAATCAATAAGCTTCTTAAGAGTTTTTTATGGAACCAGGGTGAATCTGCTAAAGGGAAGGCAAAGGTTTCATGGAATTCTATTTGTATTCCAAAGGATCAGGGAGGTCTTGGGTTGAGAAATTTAAGTATTTGGAATGAGGCATTGTTAGCTAAGCATATTTGGAATATTGCCATGAAAAAAGATACACTTTGGGTTCAATGGGTACACTCAATCAAACTAAGAGGGAAAAGTATATGGGCTGTTGATGCAGATATAAATGATAGTTGGGGATGGAGGAATTTATTGAGTATAAGGGATAAAGTCAAAATCTACATGGTAGCAAAAATTGGTAATGGAAAAAATGTGTCCATGTGGTATGATAACTGGAGCTCTATTGGTCCACTCAATCAATTTATCTCCCATAGGCATCTGTATAATGCTAGACTTCAAAGCAATATATGTGTCAATGATATGATTGTTCATGGGAAATGGAATTGGCCAAATGAATGGAGTCAACTGTTTCCTAATATCACCAATTTGGAGGAAGCTAATATTGATGGGGAGATGAAGGACATGATTTTGTGGAAAGGGACTAATGGTCAAGAGCATGCGTTTGCTATTAGAATTGCTTATGATGATCTGAGTGATAGAGGCCAGAAAGTAATATGGAAGGATCTTGTTTGGTTTGCACAATGCATACCCAAACACTCTTTTATATTGTGGTTAGCTATACAAGGAAAACTTACCACTCAGGATAAGTTAGAGAAATGGGGAATTTGTTTTGTGAATAGATGTCATCTGTGCTTAAATGATTATGAAGACCATAATCATCTTTTTTTCAAGTGTGAGTTCTCTAATCAGGTTTGGAATAAGGTCAAGAGTATGATTGAATTGGTTGGTATCAATAAGAATTGGTTGGACAATGTGGAAGACATGGCTTCTCTCCCTTTTGGTAACAATATATGGAGTGTGTTGAGAAGGATATGTTTTGCTTCCTATGTATACTATGTATGGCAGGAAAGAAATAATAGATGTTTTAGGGATGCTCAAAGAGATTGGGAGACAGTTGCAAAGCTTATTGAAGATACTATAAGGCTGAAGTTGATGAGCATTTCAGTCAAGGATAGTTATGCTGTGAGGAAAGTGGAAAAGAAATGGATGGTTAAATTTAAGTATAGGCCCTAAAGAAAGTTCTGGTATAAGGAATTCAGTAGTGGCTTTGTATGTTGATTAAATTTGAGGACTGTATAGTCTCATTTGGAGTGTATTTTTCAGTTTGATTTGTATCTGATAAGGGAAATGCTCTTGTCAGTTTATGTATTCCCTCTTGATGTAAATGGGATGGTTTCTAATATAAATTTACCTTTTGCACAAAAAAAAAAGTTTTTATATAAAGCTTTTTTATATAAAAAAATTAAATTTTTTTTTATATAAAAACGTTTTCATATAAAACAACATTCTTATATAAAAACTTTTTTTTATATAAACAACATTTTCAAAAAAAGAATTACTTGATGAAAAAAATATAGAAAAAAAAAATTCGAACAAAAACGGATAAAAACAAAAGAAAAACGGACAAAAACTTAATTTTTCCCTCGTTTTTATCCATTTTTGTTCGTTTTTGTCCGTTTTCATCCGATTTTATCCGTTTCATCCATTTTTGTTTGTTTTCTTACGCTTTTTATCCGTTTTCTTACGTTTTTGTTTGTTTCTATCTGTTTTTGTTTGTTTTGTCAATTTTTGGCCATTTTTCTTACGGCCGTTTATTTATATAAAAATGTTTTATATAAAAACATTTTAATTTTTTTATATAAAAATGTTGTTTTATATGAACCGTTTTTATATAAAAAAGTTATATATAAATTGTTTTATATATAAAAATGTTTTATATAAAAACGTTTTATAAAATAGTTTTTATATAAAAATGTTGTTTTATATGAAACGTTTTTCTTATGATTTTTTTAAATGTTGTTTTAAAAACGTTTTTCTTACGCTTTTTTTCGAAAATGTTTTTTTATATAATAACGTTTTACATAAAACGTTTTATAAAAAAAAAATTATATAATAATGTTGTTTTATATGAAACATTTTTATATAAAAAAAGTTAAATATAAAAACGTTTTATAAAAACTTTTTTTTTATATAAAAAACTTTTTTAATTTTTTTAATATAATATTTTTTTATAAAACGTTTTTATATAAAACATTTTTAGTTTTTTATATAAAATACATTTTCGAAAAAAATATTCAAAAAAAATTCGGAAAAAAACGGAGGAATTTAAAAAAAAAAAAAAAAGAAAAAAAAAAACATTCTAAAAAAAAATGCAAAAATCGTCCCTGTGTTTAAGAATAGGTGCTGCAATGATGGTTAGCCAAAAGGGTTAAATTGTAACTACTAACAGAGTTTATTTAACGGCAGTTAAGTTAAATGACCAAAAGTGCACGTAACAGTGCAATCAATGTACCATATTTGCATTTAATGAACCACAAAAACGAAACATAGAATTTAGCCATAGTACAAAGACGATTTTTGCAATTTACTCTAGAAAGTTTGTAGCTTAGTAGCTTACACATGCAATGAGACTCAAAATTAGTATACACTTGTGAATAAAACACAAAACTTCCTTCCCGCCTTTTGCTACTTCCATCACTCATTTCTTTCATATTATCAATTCACACACACATTCTGTTACAAATCACAATAACTAACTAACTTTCTGCTATTATCATGATCATCTTGATATAAGTTGCTAATCTGATCATTTCACATTCATCGTCAACCGTATAGGTACTCTCGCTTCACTCATCTCGTTATTCACGTTACGTTTTTCATGATTGCGAATCGCGCATTATATGCTTAAATAAGTACTTAATCGATTAGGTTTTGCTTCACATTATGAATTTATACATCATGTTGTTTTACTAGTTATTCGGTATGGTATTTAGGTTTACGACGTTTCGAATACAGTTTGTTGAACTGATAGGTACTCTCGCTTCACCGATCTCGTTATTTGCGTTACGACTTTTACGATTCTCGCGTTTAGTGTTTACGAAGTTCTGATTGTTGTTTATTATGTTTTTTAATCGCGATCGTATGATGTGATCTGTTTATAATCTACTGATACATCATGTTGTTTAGATTATCCACATTTCGATTAGAGTTTGTTGAATTTGATTAGATAAACGTGATCGAAATTATGAATTATCGCGCTAGTTTGTTGATGAATCGATATTATGATTAGCGATTAGTGTTTACGAAGTTTTGATTGCTGTTTGTTGATTCACGTTTTATATGTTGCCTGTTTGATACTGAATTTACTGATACATCATGTTGTTTTACGGATTTTATGTTTCTGTATGTTGTTTAGGTTTTCGACATTTCGATTAGAATTAGTTGAATCCTTGATCGAAATTATGAATTATCATGCTAGTTAGTTGATGAATCAATGTTATGATTAGTGATTCGTTATTACAGTTTATTGAATCAATATCATGCTAGTTAGTTGATGAATCAATATTATGATTAGTGATCCGTTAGTTTGTTGAATCAGAACAAATAAAATGTATCACTTTTGTTGAAATAGACGCTACGTACATGATCCACATGTAGATTGTTATGCTGATGAGTTGTACTGGACCAATTCGATTATGTTATTCAATATGATTTCCTGATTATTTGTGTTAGAGTTTGTCTGATTCACATTTCTCGCTCAGTCACGTGAATTAGGCATTTCCTTAAGTCCTCTGTTGTTGTTGCCGCGTATGTTGTTTTGCTGTGACGGCTATAAGGTTTCTGAATTTAATTTCAATAATTATGAGTAGCTTTCAGCTCGAATTCAACTAACTTTGTAGCTTATTATTAAGATGCTTATGAAGATTTTAGTCGTTTATTACCAGTATAAGTTTTTGCTTTCTGATTTCATTTGGCTCATTGTATGGATACTTAATGTGTTTATTTTATTCATTCTATGGTTGAATTAAAGATCTACTCTGCTTCGTTATTCAGTACCATTATTAATGCTTTGATCTTAGTTGAGATTCTAATACAAATTTTAGCTTCTTGAGGATGAGTTAGGCTCCTCTGCATGTAGTTGTCTATTTGTTATGTTGATTCGGATCACTATTCCCTTTTCATATATTGATTTGACTGAGACTGTATATTGATTTTACTGGAAGACAATATGAAATTCATCACTAGCGCTGAAAGACAATGGAATGTTACAAGATAAAGGGATAATGTTCCCTTGTTAGCTGCTTCATCTATTTGTTTAATGCTAATTCATGCTTTATTGCACTATGAATGGTGGTCCTTCTATGATTTCCATTATGTTGTTTGTATAAGGTTTAGAAAAGTTTGTATCAGAATGGACCTGTTTATTCAACTTCTTATGGTTTCAGGAACTTTCTGTAATAAAAATCAGCACCATCTACAAGTTTTCAAGATATTGTGGTTAATTAGGTGTTAGAAAAAATGAGTCAATCAGGAAAAGATAAGGAATTGAAGTCAGATACTGAAAGTGAAGAGAAAGAAACGACACAGTCAGAGCCAAAACCTGATGATGATGTGAAAAGTAGTTCTACAACCAGTAGCAGCACTAATGAAGAGGATGAGAAGAAGTGCATGGATGCAGTGGATTTCTTAGCACGACAAGCCAAAGGAATTGTGATTAAAAAGCAAGGAACTGAAACTGGTAAAGGAAAAGCACCTGCTACTGCTGCTGCTGGAAAGAGAAGAAAGAGAGCAAGTGGAGGTATTAAGAGGTCGATTTCGCTAAGATCAGGACTGAATGAGCTTGGTTACAGTTTTTCCTCAGATGATGAGTCAGCAGAAGGCAAAGGAAATGAGAAAGAAACAGATGTTTTCAGTGATTCAGGAACAGATACAGAGGAAGCATGTAAGAGAATAAAAAAGAACAAGAACAACGATGATGATTCAGATAATGATGGAGGTGCAGATGGTGCAGGAACTGGAGCTGGGGCACGTGCAGGTCTATCGATTCAGGCTTAGGATGGCTTACAGAAGAATTTTGGCTGACAATGTGATGTTGTTTTGTTGTGCATTCTTTCAGGGGTTATAAACCATTTGACAGCAATTTACTTGATTCTATTTTCTGGTAGCTTAAGTACGTGAGTACTGAGTAGTGTACATTGGATTTGATTCACACGTTCATTGATGATATCGTTGATAATGTAGTTAGTAATATCTTGTAATGAATTCTGGCACTTTAAAACTGAGAATAGTGTGGCTATGGGATTAAGACCATGAGATAATATGGAATTTGTTAGTTCATAATGGGTGCACTGATATTGATTGAATTCTGGGTTGTGTATCGAAATATATGAATATTGTATTTCATATTGAAGTGTGTGTAGACATATGAGCACACTAACTACCTGTAACTGGTATGAGATCATGCCTAGCAGAGGCTAAGATATCAAGCTTTTGTGATGTGCATATAAACAATAAACCTCTGCTGATATGGAAATCAGTGCTGTAAGGTGAGTCCTCTGACAGATAACATATCTGCCGATCTGATAAATTTGGAAACATAAATAAACATCAAGTGTTGTCATGTGATGCTGCTGAGGATTTTGCTTGAAGGATATGTATTTCCTTAATGAATAATTTATGGTATTGCATGCCAAAACTAACTTTTCATGATCAAAGTAAGCACTTGTTTAGTAATGGTCAATGCAACCATGTTACGGATTTGCAAAACCAAAACAATGCGAGATATCTGGTCACTTATATGAGCAACTAACCGTGACAACAAAAAGAGGTAGTTTGCATAGCTCAAGAGTTGAGCCTCAAATAGAGCAAAGTTGGAAGAACTTTTTGAGTCGCAAAAAATCAACATTCCTTTTGAGACATTGGTGAAGATCAAACGTGCAAGATTTGCCAAATATTGTACCAACTGAAAGTTGGGTCTGTTTTGGACAGTATTTTCTAAGTGACTATTAGAATCAAATCATATCAATCAAAGCTATTATCGTTATCATTATGTTGCAATACGATCACAATTAGTTTAGCACTAAATAATTCCCTAGTTGGGGAAGTCTCTATTTAAGATATTGTCTTTAGCTTTGCAAAAAAAAAAGTTTAGCCCTAAATGATTGAAAATATGTAATGGCTGTTAATTGAAAGGGCATATTGCTCTGTATTAAACTTAACCCCAAATAGATGATCAATGCCATTGACCTACCAATTGTGAAGGTTAAGTATACATAAAGTATGTTAGCTCAAAGGGTCACAGTGAAATTCTACAAAAGTTATGAACCTTTTGGATTAAACTCTTTCTATGGTTTTTATATAAGTTGACCCCGCATAAGAAACCCAGTTGAGAAACATAACTAAAAGAAACTGAAGTTGAGGGACACTGGGATTACTGCTGCAATGCAAAAAAGGGGATCATTACCTAAGCATGTATCATGCCTGCAGTGGATTTATGAAACATATATGTGGTGTGCTGTCTCGGCTCTCCCTTTCGAATGTGTACTTTTCAAATATTTCAGCATTCAAAAATAGGAACAAAACAACATCAAAGTAAGGTCTTAAACTCTTCCACTCTTATGCACAACTATGTGACGAAAGAAACCAAAACAATCTCAGTACTATTCAACAGATTCCAATATCCAAATACAGGAAACTTGGATTACAACCTACTGTACCTCTCAACTATTGACATGATTCAGATCCAAAACAATCAAACTAACAAAAACATTGAGACATGACGGCATGACTTTACTACCAGCAGTAACAAGTAACAGCACTCTAAACGGGGTTGACCATTGTAGTTCTTGGACTTGAACGAGTTGCTCGTGGTCCAGCTGCAGCTCCTGCTCCATCCTTATCAGGTTCATCATCATGTTTTCTTCCCTTCTTAAACTTCTTGCACCCTTCCTCAGTATCTGCTTTCACACGTCCACGAACAACTTCAGCATCAGATTTCTTCTCCTTTCCTTTACATTTCTGGCCAGCTGCTTTTGTTGGAACAACATCCATATCCATCACATCCGTCCCTTTGCTGCCTGATCTTAGAGCATACGAACTTTTAACCACAGGAGGCCTGACATTTTTAGGGACTTCAAGTGTCAATCCTTTAGCTTTTCGTGTTAGCTGATCCACATCTGTTTGGGTCTTCTTTCCCACTTTAATCGGCCTCTTACCCCTGCCTCTTTCCTTAGCCATAGCTTCAGCACTTTTTAACTCTGGAACTGTATCTTTCTTCTCTTCACTGTCGCTCGTATTTGAGTCTGACATCATCTTCTTATCACTGTCGCTAGTGGATTCTGACTTCATCTTCTCATCACTTTCGTTATTTGAGCCTGACTTCATCTTCTTTCAACAGTACTTTATGTAACCAGAATAACTTGAACAAGAAAGTTCAAAAACAGCCAAGTTCCTGAAACCAAAGATAATAAGAGGTTAAACACTAACAAATTGGTTATATTAGCAGTTTACATTGATTGATTTTATTGTTCATTCAATCATTTAATGGATCAAATCCATGTTTTAGGCATCTGCGTAATGGAAATAAAGCACATCCCATAATCATCTCATATAAATCATGATCAAACTACGTGTCCTAAATGTATTATCTAAACTTATAGTTGTGACATTGATTTATATGATCATCTTGACAAAGTTAACTCAAACAAGAATGCGAGATCGACTATAGTACATCATGTTTTTTACCACACCATAGTCAAGCAATCATACTTCAATTATACCCTGATTAAAATCAACGTGACAGCCGAAATCAGAAATTGTGAACACCAAAGATGATTTAGATCTTTACAAACATCGTAATTACAAAGAAACTGAACTCATCATACAAATGCATTTTCCCACTATCAAAATCCATGTGTTAACAACGTGAAACACTAAGATATAAATAACTAACTAATTAGCAAAGAACGAACTGAATGCAGTAGAAAACACAGTTAATATAGTGATGACTGATACAGAATCAATGTGACAACCAAATTCAAAAAATGCGATTTTTATGAACAAAGATCTAACAACTGTTAACCAATTCTACATGCATAATATATTCATTATCCCTAACATTGCAATTCATGCGTTAATAAGACAAAATCCAAAACAAATGCAATATAAACAACTAATTATTATATAACCTTATTGTAAGATAAACCGTAAAGAATGAATGCAGCAGAAAACACAGAATCAAACGCTAACAAACTCAAATAAACACAAATAGTATGAAACGGTTAATTTCATGCAAATTCATTATTTCTAACATATATAATCATCACTCTATATATAACTGCTAATAATGTGAATTACAAATTCGAAACAAATTTGATACAAAGAACTTACTAACTAATAATCATATCATCAAACAAAACCCAACTAACTGATAAAATAGAAAAAACAACTAACTGATCAAAATTTTCATCAAGATCTTCATAGTTAACATGTAACAGACTATTATACACAAAAAGTAAGCTTCAAAAAACCGTAAAGAACACAATGCAGATTAACAGATCAACGAAGAGCATATCAATGTAACAACCGCTACCAAATCATGTTAACAACCAATAACAATTAAAATCAATGTAACAACCGAAAACACAAAACGCTAACATGATAAAGGATCTATATCTTCATGAAAATCTTAAGAAAGAGCAAACAAACTCAAATAAACACAGATCGACACAAAGAAACTGTTTACTCATGCAAATTCACCACCCCTAACATCGATAATAACTAACAAAGTAACAAACTAACGCATGTAGATCAAGATCATCATAACAAACAACTAACTTATTGTACGTAAACCGTAATGATCAAACACCATGCAACTAAGAGATTGATACGAATAAGAAATACTTATTGATTAAAACTTTCATCAAGATTCTTCATAAGTAACAACTAACAAACTATAATGCACAAAAAACGTGAAACCAAACATTATATATGATCATTCAGTTAACAAGATTCAAGAACACCATGAAAAGTACAAATCGATAGAGAACGTGATAGAGTGATTACCTATCGACGACCAAGAACAAGGAATGTAGCAGTATCAGAAAATGAATGAATACCAGAACTTGAAGATCAATGAGAATTTGGATGTTATAAGTTGTAACAGGTGAAAGTTTGTTATGGTGAGTTTTAACTTTACCTATCAAAATTTATAATCAAGTGTGTTTAAAATGGCGGGAAATTGTACACGTGGAGATATTCTATTGGAGTGAGTGTGTCTTGGTTGTTAAATTTTCTAAAAACCGTTGTATCACACGTGCAACCGTTTCAAAATCTTATGTATAGTGTTTTTGAAGCGGGATATCATAAAGTCACAAACTTTCTAATACTTTTGTATTTCTCATTTCTCTTAAAAAGAAATATATTAATTTTGTTAGTTCCCCACGATAATTGTGACACGCATTTTGCAAAAGTATAAATGTTCAATTGTAAACAGATAATTGTCACCTTTGCTTTGATTAATATTTATTTGAAAATGAAAACCTGTTGCGGGAAAGGAAAAAATTGTACTCTCTCCGTTCCAAAATGTCTGTAAATAAAAAAATGATAAAGATATGATATGTGTAATTAATATAAGTTTCAGCTAGAAAAAAATTGTTTTTATCCTCATATTTTTTTATCTCTACTACTTATAATGCATGCTTACGCATTATTTAAATTTAAAATACTTAAAATTTGAGTAATGTTGATTGTTTATAATACTTTTTAAACTTAAATGCTCAAATGACAAATAATGTTAGTAGACTATTATGCATTTGATTAAAAGTGGTAACATCATCTACAACTTAATTAATAATTTAAATATTGTAAGCCTTAAACATTTATCATTTTTTGTTTTGAACACATGAACATTTTCTCACAATGAGTACTGATTTCGCAAGTATAATTATTTGTCGCTATACAACGTCGTTTTGCTCGGATATTTGTATATAGTATAAAAATGAGCACTTAATATATCGGCCAAATAAGAAAGATAGTGATTATTACTATCCATTTATAAAACCTAACACTTTTTCTAAAACAAGTATAAATAATAAAGTGAACATTTTTTTAGACGGAGAGAGTATAACTAAAAGTTGGTTTCCAATTCAGTTTCTCTTACGTTGGATGATATATAAAAGCGAACTTTAAATAGAAATTCTCGTTACTAAACGAGACTTACGACCAGAGTCAGAGCCAGAAAGTTATATTAAAATGAGCAAACTTTGATAATTTTTATAAACTACACTACAATCGGTTCGTTAGGGGGCAAAGTACAATTAGCCAGATATTTTAAAAAATCTACACTACATTTTTTTTGCTAGAAGGGTACATACCCACCTTGCCTCCCTCCTGTTTTCGCCGCTTACAACTGCACCCTCTTGATTCCAAAAACAGGATTTGGTACTAAGAATGGTTCTAAAAACAGGAATTGGTACTAATGATGGTCATTAGCGATATTTGGCCATCCTTCGGCCTATGAAGTCATCTAAATTCCAAGCCGTTATGATTCCATTTTCTTCCTTTACCTTCTCAAAGTAACTTGTGTTATTTTAGTATGACATCTTGATTTATATCCCTAAGAGTGAACATATATTTTAATAGATTTCAAAAAATTTAGGCAAGATGTGTCGATATATACAAGTAAAACTTAAGCCTACAACCTTTTGGTTAAATTCGTCTCACCAGATGAAAGATAATTTGTTTGATATTTCGTTTTAAATATTGCGATAGTTACAAGAAATCTATAAATAGATAGGTATAAAAAGCTTCAATATGTTTTCTTTAACGGCGAGTTTGTACAATACTAAGTTAGTTATTCGATTCTACAATACTTATCCGGAAGATATTTTCTACCAACCTCGAATAATAATTAGTGATTAGATTCCACAACACATACTCAGAAGGTAGTCCCTGCCAGCCTCAAATCGACGCATCTGTGAGACATAACCCTACAGTTTCCATCTTAAAGGAAAACTCCTATGGAGAGACTCGGACCTGAGACATCTCGTATGTGGTAACAACCTCCCCAAGTCACCTTTGGTGGCCAACTGAGCTAACTCAGTTAATTAAAAAAGCTTCGATATGTGGTAACCATGTTTAAAAGGTACATTTATAATGATTTCTTTTCAAAAGAAAATTATCAAACAACCCAACCTATTCTATGGCTAATATAGTTTATGTGATTTATAATATCGTATAAAAATCAAAAGTATTATAACATTAGATTCATTTTAATCATAATTTTAAAACATTTTTAGTAGTAAAATTCTTAAATAACAAATGTATCATTTTGTTTTAGTATGAGTTGAATTAAGACTATATGCTTCTAATACTCTTTGCCAATAGCAATTACGTAAGGGTAAAAGGTATAACTTACTAAATACTACTCCGTATATATAATTAACTCATAATTTAGGAGGGTGTTTTGAAACTTCCTTATGATCAGCATATTAAGGTCCTAATTGTATCTTACTCATTCCGTTCCAATATAATTTTTCACATTTTCTTTTTGAGATATCTCAAATTAATTGTCTATCACTAAAAATAGATAGAAAAAATAGATCTAGCTTAATATATTGCCCTTACTTAAAATAACTATTATACATTGAAAAGAAATCATTATTTAATTGGTTAAGAGTAAAACTATCATTTAGTAAAAAGGCAAAGAAAAGAAACACTAATGATTTTGTTTTCTTAAACTATGTTTTTTTTTTTTTTTTTTTTTTTTTTTTTAAGAACACAATTATTTTAAGATGGAGAAAATATAATATTTAACCCTGTCGCAACACGGGTAATGAAACTTTGTTATTTGTCAAACTCAAGCTAATGTGCCTTTAGACAAAAAGAGTTGGAATATATGGGACAAAAATAGCATATGTATGACAAAATCTTACTTCCTGGACGAGTAAAGGTGGACATATTGTAAATCCTAAAAGTGTGTTAACTTTGCCCCGGGTTACCAATGTTCTTGAATCACATGTATTTGGAGGCCGGACAGATTATTACAAGAAAGTTTGTTGAGAATATATATGATCGCCCAATAGCCTTCATGCGTCGGTCTTTTGGGCATCTAAGCAATCATGGTCAACTATGCTTGAGAAATGTTTTCAATCGTTCTAACTAGGGGTCCTTTGGTTCATGAGACATCCATGAAATTTTGCTGCTTTACGCGACTACATTAAAAATCTTGATTATTTTTTCAAAATGCACATGATACATATAAGTTGTCTCTAGTCCTTAATTAGTTAGTCCATATGTGAAAGAAAATCTCGATTTGTTGAAAAGCCCAAATGTTAGTTAGAGCACTCCCATCCATAACACCATAACACCAATAACACCGTCCACGTCAGCTCCACATCAGCTTTAACATTTAACATTAACATCCCCAAAAAACACTCACAACCATAACATCCCAATAACACCATAACACCAATAATATTTCATATTTTCAATTTCAACCCCTAAACTAAAACAAACACTTTATTTATTAAAACACATATCACATTTAACATTAAAACACCAAGTACATTAAACGTTAAACACGAATTACATTAAAAATTAAAGATACAACGCATACTAACGAAAATAAAACTACTAAAACTTAAAAAAAACGAGTCGTCTGAGTCCCAACCATCAGAACTGGTTGGCGGAGAATAAAACTCCCCATTAAAGTATCGACTCTCCATTATGTCGAAGAAGTTGTCTTGCAGGTACTGAGCTTCACGTGCTTCTTGCTCACGGCGAGCAGCCTCTTCACGTGCCTGCTCTTCCATAATCTCCCTTACGTTTTCTTCATCTTGTTCCAGTTGCCGGAGGGAAGCCTCACTTAACCCGCTGGGGTGGTTTTGAAAATCCACCTGTGGACTGTTCACAGGTGAACTTGGAACAATTGGGAGGTACGGGATGTTTTCAAAACCCACCGGAAAGACATTTTCTGGTGGTGTAGAGTAAACATCAGGTTCTGGTAGAGTTGGAAAGCTGGTTTCCGGCAAGTGATTTGGATTTGGAAAGCTGGTTTCCGGCAACTTTTATGGGCTGGGGAATTGCAGAGAAAAATCTTTGCGAGACATTTTTTGTGTGTGAGTTGTGTGTGTAACTTGTGTGTGTTGTGTGTTCTAAACAACTCTGGTAGAGTTGTATATATAGGCAGAGTTGATTTTGAAATTGAATAAATCCCGCTCGTATTTGATTTTTAAATTTCAAATTTGAATTTGAATTTATCCCGCCCAGAATTGACCAGTACAATTTAAATTTGAATTTGAATAGGTTGAGGGGGTGTAAGTGAAAATTTATTTGAAATGGTTAAGAGGTGTAAAATGATTTTTTTTTAACTAACTCGCGTTAGTCCCTTAACGCCCAGGGACTAACGGCGTGAAGCTGCTGCACTTCCAACGGGTATAACGCAATAACGCGCGTTATTTGGCTTGATTTGGGGGTTTAACGCCGTTGGGGCGTGAACAATGGGAATGCTCTTATAGTGTAGACGTGCAGTAAATCATTAAGTCCATTTTCAGTTAAAGCCTTTCAAGTATTTTCTCTTTTATTCCCTCCTGATTGATGATCTACAAGAAACAAAGACAAAGGCACATTATTATTCTTTTTTTGATTTTTTTGCCAATTAGTCTTGAACGAGTAATTTGGTTCCCGTGCGTTGCGACGAAGACAACTTAAGTCTGATAATCGTAGCAAATAACTTTTAGTATAAGGCACAATGCGGTGTAGCCATTTTGTTATACTTTAACTAGTTTTAAACCCCCGTGCACGCACGGGGCTTTAGGTTTAATTTTTGCTAGATTAGTTTTGGTTTAATATTGAACATGTCCTTTTTAAGCGTATGTAAACATGGGGCTTTGGGTTAAATTTTTGCTAGATTAGTTTTGGTTTAATATTAAATATGTATTCTGTTTTATGGATTTCAAGAAAAGTGTTTTATGGTTAATACTCATTAAAATAAGATAATACAAATAAAATAATAAAATATATAACTACAATTGTAAAAAAAAAATACTTTACATAAAACATAAGATATCAAAACATAATTCTGCTAAAATAAATGGGTGTCACAAAACAATTGGTTTTAAAATCGAAAATTAATGCATTGAGTGCATTGAGCATGAATATTCATCGGTTATGCACTCACAACTACAATATCATCTACATATCTGACGAAAACAAAAAGTATTTTCAGCATCCAATGGACCAAAATCATCAGTTTCATAAGGTTCAAAGCTGCAATTTAACCAATCCCAATCATCTAGCCAATTCTTTTCTTTCATACTATTGAGTATGTTAGTGTATGTTTTTGTTTTTTTCGCCTTTTCTTTCAAATCTTTAACATTTAGAATTTCAACATTGACAACATCAAAAATATCTCTTTTTTTGTTACCTTTCGTATCAGAACTTGTACCATTAACTTTCAAATTCGAATACTTTTTATTTGATAAGTCAACTTTATCATCTTCAACGGATACCTCGTGGTTCGGTAGATTGTCTTGTTCATTTTGTTTAGTAATTTCCATGTAAAATTTCAATTGTAAAAAAAAGATACCTGCATAGAATTATGTAAAACAAACATTAATAATAATAATAATACTGTAAACACACATGGCAAAACTTTATGGTATTAAAATCGTATAAAACATGTAAACACATATTATAACAAACATTATAGCAAACAAATTTCAATAATCATAATTAAACAATATTTATTGACAAAAACTATATTGAGCGAACCTGAAACAATTAAAATCAATAAAACGTGTATATATTGTTAAATTAGGGTTGAGAACTATTTATCTTTATATAGACATAATTTAGTTAAATGTTTATTAAGCCCATTAGGGCGTAATTTAAGTATAGAAAAGATATCAGAAAGATAACTATCGTTTTTAAATTTTTAGAAAACTTTGGTATTTAAAAATAACAATATTTATTGAAAAGAAACATATTGAGCAATTGAAGGTGTATGTTCCCTAGTTTTTTTTTGAACTTAGTATGTTCCCCGGTTGGTAATGCCTGGTTTTGTTTACTTCTTGATCTATAAATAGTGAGGATGTGGCTTCTATTTTAGATTGAGGGTAATTGGTCACGAAATGTAGCAATTCGGTATAACCCTTCTTTGAAGAGTATGGGTGCTATAACTTACATGATGAAGCTTGATAAAGGTATCCATATGTCATTGTGGATGATGGTTGAATGATGTATGGTGATCCCTTATCCAAGAAATGTAATTATGGAGCTATGGTTGGTGAATAAAGGGTGAACATTAGTATATTAAAATGCAACAGTGAAGGAGTATGTTTCATCAGATAGTTTTGCATAGTGTTACCAGAGATCTTATATGCTGTATCGGATATGTGTCAAGTGTATGTCTAGTTTGCAGTCTAGTTTGTTTTGAAATCTGTTATAGTTTTAGATGTTGTAGCTTGTCCATTCCATTATTTCTTTATTTTTTTTGTAAATGTTGGTTGTAAAATATATGTTCACCTTTCAGGCTTTCACCGAAAGAAAAAAACATATATATGTATGCTCTTATGAATAAGATATACATATGTTATGAGTTCGTATTCTTGTGACTTTTTGTGTACTATTCAGGAAGCTTTCGAGTTTTGTCAATGAATTCCATGAGTAAACCACTTAACAGCGTACAGAAACTGTTGGAATCACTCCTAAACCTTAATTCAAATGTTAGTGATTCATATGTAATAGTTAGCTTAATATGACTTTTATGTTAGTAATCATGCCAAGGCTTATGTAGAAAGCCCATGAGCCTTGGTCCAAGTCCAATAAGGAAAGGAAGGGACTAGGAGTGTTGCCCTAGCTCCCTCTCCTATAAATACCTTTGTAATACCCTCACTTGAGGGTTGGTTGTTCATTTTATCACTTCACCTTACGCATAACCTTTCTATTATTCTTATATGTGTGTTTGTGATTGTGTTCATCCGATCTCTTCTTATCTCTTTCTTATATTGATGCTTGTGTTACTAATATGGTGACCTAACAGTGGTATCAGAGCCAAATTGTTGGGTGAACATTTTTTTTGAAGTTAACTTTGTGGTCTTACGCGTAAAAGAGTTTATCACTTTGTCACGCTTAAAAACTCATTTTTTACACTTTTCAATCCAAGATTCTTGTACTTTCAACGTTTTAAGGTGTTAAAATATCTGTTTTTGGCCAAAAGTTTCAAACTTTACGTGTGGATCATTGTTTTTTAGCTTGGTTTTTTACGTGGGATACGTTCTACGCGTAACGTGTTTTTTAGCTTTGGATCATCAAGTTTCACACTTTTGTGTTATTTTGGTGCTATTGAAGCTATTTCATCACAAAAATCTGGTTTGGAAACATCAGTTGGCAGAAATCACTTTTGGTTAATTTCTACGCGTAAGTAAAACCCTAATCTTACGCGTAAATTTTCCTTGGTTTGATCTTCAGTTTCGTGGATTACTCAGTGTTTTTCTTGCTTGGATAAGCCTGAAAGCACTTCGACTTTGGATATTTTTTGCACTGTGATAGTGTAAAAGATCTTTTGGGTAAAACCCTAAATTTACGCATAAGCTTAGGCTTACGCGTAGAACTCATTACGCATAAGATTCTTCTTACGCCTAAGCTCTGACTTACGCATAAGGTAATCCTACGCCTAAGTTTTCTATGCTTAACTTTCTGTTTACGCATAACTTTAGTGTTTTCTCATCTCTTACGCGTAAGCTAATCCTACGCGTAACTATTGTTGTTACGCGTATCTTTGGTGTTTTTACGCATAAGTGGTACTTTGCTTTTCTGTGATTTCTACGCCTAAGGATACTTCATCAACAACGGTTCATTCGACTACAAAGATCCATTTAACAACACAAGTTTTCAACATGTCACAACCACCATACTCTAACTATTTTCCTTACACTTATCATCATCAACAACAACAACAACAACTAAGTCCACAACATCAACAATTTAATCATCAACAACAAATTTATCAACAACAATTTAATCAACAACATACTCCACAACTTGGAGCAATTACACCACCACAAATGGTTCAACCACCACCAAGTCTTCAAGTACAACCTTACACAAACTTCTACAATCAACATCCATCCAGGAGTACTATGAAGGAACCAACATGGGTTGGCAAGATGTGTGAAGCCTTAAGTAGCCAACAATCAATTCATGAAGCTGGCTCACTTGATAGACCTCCAATGCTCACTCCCGGTAATTATGATCAATGGGTGATTAGGTTCTTTAGGTTTTGTGATCTAAAGAAGCCACATGGAAAGTTCTTAAAGAAGGTCATTATGGAAGGTCCATTTCAGATGCCTAATGTTATTACACCCGCAGATCCAGATGCCAATCCACCAAGAGATGTTGTCACCAACATTGCAACTATCTCCGACCTCACTGGTGATGAACTTCTACACTTTGAAGCCGATGAACTAGCAATGCAATACATCCTTTTAGGATTACCCAATCCGATCCTTCGAAGTGTTGATGCTCAAAAGACAGCTAAAGCAATGTGGGAACATATTCATCTTCTAATGGAAGGCATAACACTCAATCAGGAAGACATGGAATCCAAAATTTACTTGGCTTATGAACACTTCATGATTGAACCAGGAGAGACGTTAGAGTCATATCATCATCGTTTTTCAGACATCGTTAATGATTTGGACAAACACAACATCATCATGCCACGAATTGCTGTCAACACTAAGTTCCTAAGTAGTCTTGGTTCGGAATGGGAGAAGTATGTCATTTTTCTCCGTCAAGCTAAGAATCTTCATCATGCTACATACGGATTATTGTACGACTATTTGAAGCCTTACCAAAAAGAAGTTGACAAAGAAAGGACTATCCGTGGACTCCTGGCTTCACAGTCAATTCCTGATAATCAACAACTTGCTTTGTGGGCTCAAACTAATCTTCCTCCTCAAACAGCTCCTCAACCCGCTCCTCAACCAACTGCAACCATCACACCATATGATCAGTCACAGCAACAACCTCAACAAACTCAATTGGTTCCATACAACAACAACAATGCTCAAGCACTTTACAGTGAAGCTGATGAGGACTCTGCTGCTTTCGAAGAATTGCAACAAGGATTTGTTATGATTGCTACAGCCTTCGGTCGGTATACAAACAAATCCAACAATCGCATTCGTTCCTCATCCAACACAAGGAATCAAGCTGTTGTGAACAATGGACGCGTTGAAGTTCAGAACCGTGGTCATGGTCGTCAGATGGGAGGTGGTCAAGGGTTTAATGCTATTGGAAGGAATAACATGGGTGCTCCGCAACAACAAAGGGGTCAAGTGGTTGAACAGGGGAATGCTCAGAATGGAGTTAATGGTCTTCGTTGTTATAACTGCAATGAGAAGGGTCACCTGGCTAATGCATGTCCTAAGCCGAGGACAAGAGGCAGTGCTTATCACAAAGAGGCGTTGCTCTTGGCTCTTAAGGATGAAGCTGGTGGAACTCTTACCAACAAGGAACAAAGCTTTATGGCAGATGCAGATTCTGATGATGATATGGAGGACTTGCAGGCTAATGCAGCAGTGATGTTGATGGCACAAATGCAAGCTCTACACATGAGTGACACAGGCCCAGTGTATGACACTGATGGCTTGTCCCAGGTACCGGAACAAAATATACTCATCCCTGATCTGATATCTCCGCCAATTTCTCCATCTGACAAGGATCAGAGTGTTCAACATGAGCCATCCACATCTCATTCCGATGATTATCAAATAGATCCCGTAGTTATATTTGACGATCAAGATAACCTTTTGGTTAATATTGATAATCAAGTTGACTCCGTGGTTATATTTGAGGATCTAAATAATGATCATGATGAGACTCACGTTGAACAAGATGAGCTTCTGTCTAATAGAGAAATTGAGCTCTTGGCCTTAATTAAAGACCAAAAATCTCGTTTGGAAATTTGCACGAAATTAAAAGATAAAAATGCACTATCAATTAGGGATAATGAATGCTTAATTCGACAAATCAATTTTTTCAAAACTCAAGAAAAACGTGAAAAAGGTTTTGAAGTCGCTTTTGCTAAATCTCATCAAAACGAAAAATCATTAGAATGACAGATACGTGATCTAGCCGCATCCAAGAATGCTTTGTTGTCTCAAATAGAACAACTGAAACATGAACATAAACAACAACTTAACGCTCTTACTTTGGAAACTCAAAAAGCCAAGGTTGAGTTGTTAACTTGTCAAAAACAGTTCTCTGAGTACAAACAGCATTCCACGAAATGAATAGATAACTATCTTGAAGAAATTGTCGACTTACAACACAAAATCAAAGAGTTTTGAAATGTTGTTTATAAACATGGTGAGTCAATCACAACTATTCAAAAGTTTACTTTTAAACCAAATCCAAATGGATATGGACCAATACTTGCTGATTACAAACCTAAGTTTTCAAATAGAGCATTCAAACCAAATCCTGAAGTTTACAGTGCAGAACATAGAATTGATGATTCAATTATGACTGTTGTTGAATATAATCGTATGGAGGAATTAGATGCAGATGACGAGAGTCGGTCAAAAATGGAAAATGTCGTTTATAACAAACCATTTAACTATTCAAAAGCCGTAACTTTTGTCACACAACAAGATACTTCTAACAACCCTTTTGTTATCACACCAGTTTCTGAAGTTAGTCCCAAACACAATGGTGCACAAATTAATGGTCCTTTACCTTCACTTAGTGAAGTTAAAACAAAAGCCGAAAGTTGTCGCGTTATAAAATACTTTGACACTTTCTTATCTGACCTCAAAATTTTGGAACGTGAGATTGAATTTCATTCTGAAATAAAAGTTGAACATTTTCAATCGCCAATGGCGCGAGAACAAAGAGACATTCTTCAGAAAAGACTTTTACCCATGTAAAAAATTTGAAAACTTGTGCACTATATTGGGAAATGGATTTTCACAAAGAACTCGGTCTCATGAAAACAGTTTTCGAGAAAACAGAAACATCCATTTCAAATACTAAACGTAAAAATAAATTGTTGAGAAAAGATGTTGATCGACTCTTGGAAGATGTTATCTGTGCTGATATCAATAATCTTGTTGTATTACAATCTGTTGCATATGCATCTGATCATATCTCTGCTGATTCTGTTGATATTGTTGAGAATATTGATAGTGTGCATCAGACCGAGTCCTTAAAAGTTGAAAATGAACGATTGTTAAATGAACTTTCAAATTCAAAACGTCGTCTTCAATGGTGTCAAAAAGATTGTCAAAATCGTGAAATTGCTTTGCAAAACAAAATTCACCAGTTGAAATAAAAAACGTTTAATCCTAAAATTGAGCAACTGGATGATCAAAACGTGTCTTTGAAATGTCAAATCTCAAAATATGAACAAGAACTTGCAAAAGTTAAACAAGAATATGCTGTCATATTTGATTTACTCAAACAGACTCGAAATGAAGCATCAAACGAACTTGATCATTATCTTGCACACACTAAAGAAGTCATGAATTTTTCTGGAAATCTTCGTTCTGAAAATCAAGATTTGGTGCATACTATCATTAAGTTAAGGGAAATGTTAGGAAAGTATGAACAAGTTCGGCCTAGCATCATTAAGAAAATTGCACCTGTAACACTTAGCAAACGTGAACCCAGATTGCCTACTGACAAAACACAAGATACTAATGTGCTTCCCTCTACTGAAACAGGAATAGTTGCCTCTTTTCCAAACGTCTGCACTTCACAGCCTAGGAGCAATACAAGGAAGAATAGGAAGTTGCGACCTAAGAAAAGAACAATAAAGAATGCTGAAGTAGAAGAACACCCTAGAACTTTGAATAAGACTCAAGTTGCACCCACTTTAGATATTGCGTCTGACAAATGCAATGAAAAAAGTGTTGTAACGAATGCTAAACCTTTAAGTACTTTTGATATTCAGTCTGATGCTTCTTGTGTTATTTGTCGTAAAAGTATGCTTTCTGATTGTCATGACAAATGTGTTGCCAGAGCTATCTTGTCTCGTTTAAGGAATCCTAAGAATCGGAATACCTCTAGGCCCACTAATGCTTCTAAGTCTGTGCTTGGTAAACTGCCCTCCTTAGATTCTAAGAAACCCATTGATGTCCCTGTAGTTCCAGTATCACCTCCAAGGAATGTAGTACCACCTAGCGCATTCACTAAGACTAAAGCTAAGACTAGTTGGAGATGGCAGAAATGGATACATAATACACTAGGATTTAAATGGATTCCTAAAGTCATTGATGTGTGTATTTCTACTATAACTGCTTCGGAACCCTCTAACACTTCGGGTTCCACATCTACTTCTATTCCATCTGTGTCGTCTGTGTGTAATGCAGGTGATACAGATCATCCTTTGGATTGTTGATAGCGGATGTTCCCGACACATGACAGGAAATCTTAAACTGTTATCAAACTTTATTGCAAAGTTCATTGGCACTGTCAGATTCGGGAATGATCACTTCGCAGCTATTATGGGCTACGGAGATTATATCAATGGCAATATCGAAATTAGCAGGGTTTATTATGTGGAAGGCCTCGGTCACAATCTCTTTTCAGTCGGTCAATTCTGTGATGGAGATTTGGAAGTTGCTTTTCGGGAGAAAACTTGTTTCATTCGTGATCTACAAGGAAACGATCTAATTTCTGGCTCTCGCAATTCTAGTCTATACACAATCTCAATGCAAGACATGGTTGCTTCATCTCCCATCTGTCTACTTTCAAAGGCAACATCAACAAAATCCTGGCTATGGCACCGTCGTCTCTCACATTTAAACTTTCAAACCATCACCAACCTTGCTCGACACAAACTTGTTGAAGGTCTCCCGAGATTCCGATATTCTAAAGATCACCTATGCTCAGCTTGTGAACAAGGGAAAAGCACTCGTGCTCATTTTCCTTCAAAGGTGGAACACAACTCTCAACATGTGCTTCATCTTCTTCACATGGATTTGTGTGGCCCGATGCGCGTGCAAACGATTAATGGCAAACGCTACATCTTGGTAATTGTCGATGACTACTCACGATGGACTTGGGTCTACTTTCTTTAAAGTAAAGATCAAGCTCCACAGATGATCATCACCTTTCTCACAAAAATTCAAGTTCAGCTCCGGAACACCGTCCGCCAAATCAGAACAGACAAAGGAACTGAATTTGTAAACCACACTCTTCGAGAATTTTATGAGAAAGTGGGAACTGAGCATCAGACATCTATTGCACGTACACACCAGAACAAAACGGAGTAGTTGAAAGACGAAACCGTACGTTAGTGGAAGCTGCAAGAACAATGTTAATCAATGCTAAACTTCCAGATTACTTGTGGGCAGAAGCTGTATCAACTGCATGCTATACTCAAAATCGTTCAATGATTACTAAACGCCACAACAAAACACCTTTTGAGCTTATCCACAACCATAAACCGAATCTCAAACACTTTCATGTATTTGGATCCCTTTGCTACCCAAATAATGATCGTAATGACTTTGGAAAGCTCAAAGCCAAAGCTGACATTGGAGTCTTTATAGGATATTGTGAAAATTCTAAGGGTTTCCGGATTTGGAATCGTCGTACAAAGCAGGTTATGGAAACGATCCATGCTAATTTTGATGAACTTACAGAAATGGCTTCTGAGCATAACAGCTTGGAACCCGGTCACAACCGTTTAAACTTCCCTCAAACCCCATCATCAGCTGAACTAAGCCCCCAGCTTACTCGTCAACAAATGGAAACGCTATTTGCTCCGTTGTTTAGTGATGACATTGATGAACGTGCTCCAGGTGTATCCGCTGTTTCCGCTGCTCAACCTGATCATACTCTTATACCTGATACACCTGCTACAACAACTACTATTGAAGAAGCACCACTAGTTGACTCTACAACAACAGATGAACAAACTGCTTCCAACGACGCTGAACCAGCTGCTGATGTTCTTAATGAAGTACCCCCACCTGCATATTTTGATCCAAATGCGTTCTTTAACCCGTTTGCCAATGAAACTGCTGCACCTGATTTCGCGGAATCATCAACAAACCATTTGAATCCTCAAAAAATGCACAATGTATACCAACATCAACCCTCTACACATCGTTGGACAAAAGACCATCCTCTAGAGAATATTATTGGCAACCCGAATCAACCAGTCGTTACAAGACAACGTCTTCACACAGATGGTGAACATTGCATTTATGCTCTCACTGTCTACCAATCTGAGCCTAAAAACATTAAAGACGCAATGACAAAAGACAACTGGATTGAATCCATGCAAGAAGAACTCAACCAATTCAAACGTGTTGAAGTATGGGAACTGGTTGAAAGACCAACAGGGGTCTACGTCATTGGTCTAAAATGGATTTGGAAGAACAAATTGGATGCTGAAGGGAACGTAATCAGAAATAAGTCACGTCTGGTGGCTAAGGGTTATAGACAGTAAGAGGGTATTGACTTTGAAGAATCATTTGCTCCGGTTGCTCGTCTTGAGGCTGTTCGAATTTTTCTCGCGTTCGCGGCTTATATGAGCATAGCGGTCTTTCAGATGGACCTCAAAACTGCTTTTCTGAATGGGCAACTGAAAGAAACG
Source organism: Chrysanthemum seticuspe (assembly GCA_019973895.1). NCBI lineage: Eukaryota > Viridiplantae > Streptophyta > Magnoliopsida > Asterales > Asteraceae > Chrysanthemum > Chrysanthemum seticuspe. The sequence continues at coordinate 112,751,308 of BPTQ01000007.1, read as the reverse complement.
GTTTATGTCAGTCAGCCAGAAGGATTCGTTGATCCCGAGTTCCCGAACCATGTCTACAATGGTCTTAAACAAGCTCCTCGGGCATGGTACGATAAGCTATCATCCTTCCTCATTGCCAATAAATTCACCAAAGGTTCGGTTGATCCCACACTTTTCATACAATATCACGGGGCTCACATCTTAATCGTTCAAATCTATGTGGATGACATCATTTTTGGGTCAACACATTTGACATACTCAAATGCTTTTGCAAAATTAATGACAAAACATTTTGAAATGTCAATGATGGGTGAACTCACATTCTTTCTAGGAATGCAAGTTCATCAATCACCCCGTGGTATTTTCTTGAGTCAGTCCAAATATGCCCTTGAATTGTTAAACAAATTTGGAATGCAAAACTGTGACACCTATGCCACACCAATGGTTCATACCAAGAAGCTAGATGCTGATTTACATGGGAAATTGGTGGACCCTATCAAATACCGTAGTATTATTGGGTCTCTCATGTATCTAACAGCTAGCAGGCCTGATATTGTTTTTGATGTATATCTTTGCTCCCGTTATCAGTCGAGACCAACTGAAACCCACCTCTCTGAGGCTAAAAGAATCCTCCGATACATCAAGGGAACCATTAACTTGGGGATCTGGTATCCGAAGGATTCTGGTTTTGAACTAATAGCTTTTTCAGACGCTGATCACGCAGGATGCTTAGACTCACAGAAAAGTACTTCAGGAGCATTACAATTTCTTGGTGATAAACTAGTGTCATGGCAATCGAAGAAGCAGGATTGTACATCGCTCTCCTCAACAGAAGCAGAATATGTATCCATGTCGGTGTGTTGTGCTCAAGTCATTTGGATGACTTACGTGTTTGACAAAATCCTGATGTACTGCGACAATCAGAGTGCTATTGCGATCTCGTGCAACTCAGTACAACATTCGAAATTAAAGCACAACGATCTTTGATATCATTTCATCAAGGACCACGTGGAACAGGGTACTGTTGAATTATACTTTGTGGGTACAGAATATCAATTGGCAGATCTTCTCACCAAAGCCTTAGCTCCTGCTAGGTTTAATGAGTTGGTCCACCGGATTGGTATGCTGTGTTTGACTCAAGAGGAACTGGATGAACTATTAAAACATTCTTAAAACCCAGTCAAACACCAAAACATCTTTTGTAAATATTTTTCAAAAACAAAATACAAAATTATAAAATCAGATAAAAACACAAAAATATTCTTCTATCTATATTTCTTTTAACATGGCAAGTACAAATCTTCCGTCACCACTATAATCTTTCAAAATTCAGTATTTTTTTCGATCAAGTGTTGAGGGGGAGAAAACAAATATTTTTCGGTTTCATAAAACCTTGTACTTGCATGTTATCTTATCCCGGTTGTTTCTTTAATAATGGTGGTCACATTTCTAATTTTCTGACACTCCTCGGACTAAAATTTATAAACTTTCATTATTTCTTAAGTAGAGGAGGAGTGTCGTCAATATTCTTTCCAAATATTATTCGTTTGATAACCAAAATGGAAGTTATGGACATTGGATGTAAATGGTAAAGGTGAAGGGACTGAAAGTGTCAAATGCTCAAAGTATTTTTTTTATCAAAATACTTCACCTAACTTTTCAAAAACATTAACTCTTCACATTTACTTCTACACCTACCATATCCTACGCCTATAATTTGTTCCACTAATCCGTGTTTTGGATCATCATTTCGTAAGTGTTTTTGTGTCCTTAACATGATTATAAACAATGGTTTTGAATTGTTTTGAAAACCAACGGTTAGTTTTTCATCTAAGAGTGATTTCGTGTTCTACGCATAAGCGTATGAACACATAATCAAGAATGAGTGTTTGTGGTTGAAATGGTTGTGTCAAAATGTTTGTATAATATCAATGATACCATTTTTATCCTCAAAACTCACCCAGAAACACGAATTGAATGATTTCTGAAAACTAGGGTTTATGCGTTCAAATTGGGTATTTTCTTATGTGAGTGTTTTTGGTTAATTATTTGCTTATAAGATGTTGTTTATATGATGAATTGACTATATCCATGCTTAGAACTTGCCCAGAAACATCAAATGTGAAAGAATTGAAATTTAGGGTTTTAGTTCATACGAATTGGGTATTTTTGATTCATAGCATGTTTGATGTTAAAACTTGCATAGAACATCTCATTAGGCATCTAAGACATCCCAGAAAACCTTTGGTGCATTTCCTGTGGCTAGAATTCTTAGTCGTAATTCTTGAACTTTAGGGTTTAGGTTTACGCGTAATATGTGTTCTACGCATAACTGTTTTTATGAAATTTCATGATTTGATCTGAAAATAACTGAATGTATATGTTAATAATGGTGCTATGATGAAATTATTTCAGGTTTATTACGCGTGAAAATTCATAATCAAGGGTATTTGCCATCTACGCATAAGGATCATCTTACGCGTAGCATGTTATGCGTAAGAGAAATCTTACGCGTAACGTTTACGCGTAAGGTTCTACATAAGGGACTACGCGTATCCTGTGAAGGATATGCGTAAACAGTGACCTCTACGCATAAGGTTGACTCTTACGAGTAAGCCTTACGCGTAAGGTTCTATATACGCTTACGCGTAAGCTCTACGCATAAGGTCCTCTTTTCCTACGCGTAATATTTTTTACGCGTAAGACAAGAACCTACACATAAGCTTACATTTACCCGTATATCATTCCTGTTTACGCATAAGCTTGCCATTTCTACGCCTAAGCCTAGTTTAACCTTAATTATGAATTGTTACGCGTGCAAACTTGTAAATAATTAAATCATAACGCCACGAAACCAATAATGTTACTATAAGCTTAAATGTTTAAACAAGTTGTGAATAATAAGTGAAAACATGGACTTTAAAACTTAAAGTTAATCAACTCATGAAATTTATCACGACGTCATTGGACTATTGGACAAACAAGTGACATTGGACTTGTAACAATCATCGACATATCACATTCAATAATTAGACAATAAAACCATCTATTGACTAACATAATGTCTTTCGATATGTTGGTTCTTTTGGCTAAATATCTTTCAGATCACGACATGGATGCTCAAATGCAGAATGTGGATGCACCAAATGTTCTCACCATTGCTGATATCTTCCCTAATGGCTATCCGATGAAGATTGGAAAGAACAACCTCCGTGTTGATTTTGATATCCTCACATGCTCAGAGTCTTCTTGCTTGATAGCAGTGGACATTCTGAAGAACCATTCTTATCAGAATATGCTCACCAACTCTACCACAGTTCCGGAGATCTACATACAGCAATTCTGGCACACAATGAAGCAGATCAAAGGGCAAAATGTTGTGACTGTGACTCTCAATCACAAGTAAGTCACCATAACACCAGCAGACTTGCGGGCTATTCTCCTCATTCCTGTCATTGAACCAACTGAGTACAACGCTACACCTTCTGAAGAGGTCGTTCTGCAATTCATGATCGACATCGGTTATGACGAAGCTACAGGGGTAATCACCAAGCACTCTTACGTTGATCTGAAGAATATCCCTCAGCCCTGGAGAACCCTCTTCATCATCATCACAAAATCTGTTTCTGGACGGGATAGTGGTTATGAGCATCCCAAGCTCATGGAACTACAGATGTTTTGGGCTTTGGTCAACATAAAACATATCGAAGTTGAAGCTCTGATATGGGATGACAAGATGTCTTTCCTAAAAAAGCGAGGCACCAAGATCCCATACATCAGATACACAAAACTGCTGATCCATAGAGCTCTTGGGTTAAATCCCGATATTCCCTTGAGACTCGACGACCCAAACAATCACTCCATGTTGTATGAACCTACTCTAACAGTCAGATTTAAGGAATCAACAACAAAGAAACAAGGTGTTGTGCTGCCGGATCACCTTCTCTCTGATGAAATCAAACAGCTTTACTCATACAAAAGGTATCTGGTAGCAGTTGATGAAGGCAAAGTTGGTTTTCTCGATGACAAGTCTTCTGGCACACCTACTAGGAAAACCAGGAGAGGCAGTGCAGGAAGTGTTGCAAGCACTGAGAGTCAAAGAAAGTTCCCTAAGAGGAAACCTCCACTCAAAAGGAAAGTTCCCTCTAAGGAAGCTGTTCCTATTCCCATTCCCAAGTCTGAACCGCAAAGAAAGCTAGTGGATGAAAGCTCTGATGAAACCGAATCAGACGAGGATGTCACCTACTCTGAAACTGCAACCGATGTCACTCCAACAGTGGCTAAACCTCCCAGTCCAAAAGCTGACCAAGGCAAAGGGAAGACTCCAGTACTTGATCATGAAGAAGAAAGCTCAGATGAAGAGCCACTGGACACTGACTACAGGAAGAAGTTCAAAATCATTAGACTCCAACACAAGGAAAAAGAGTTTGAACAGGAACAAATGCGTGGCCCCAGAGGGTCAAGTGGTGGTGTCCAAACTACACCAACTCCTGATGCGGTTAATCAACCCGATAAGGGAGCTGGTGCCACCACTCTTGAGCAACAACAACAAAAGCCCCTGGAGGATTCTATTGATTATGACTTTGAGGAACCTGAAAAGGAAAAGTCTGAGAAAGAAAAGGCTGATGAAGAGGCTGCAGCTCAAGCCAAAGCAGAGGAAGAGGCTCGGATTCAGGCTGAAGTAAAGGCTAAATTTGGACAAGATGACAAAGTGAGTTATGATGATTATCTTCTTGACAGTCCTACTCGCTCTAAGGAGGAAACTTCTGAACCTCCTAAGGACCCTGAATCACCTCACGACTCTTCATCATCAGATTCGTCTTCTCACTCTTCACCTCCACCATCCAAAGGAACAACCAGATCCACATCCAAATCTGTGAAGAAACCTACAGACTCTTGGATATCTCGGGCAAAGACAAGGATCGTTAAAGCTGTCAAGCAGGTCAGGAAGAAAGACGTGCTTTACAAAAAGCTGAATTTTCTCGCTGACCAGGTCCAGTATCTTCATGACGAGAATGACAAGATGTCAGATGAAAGGGAGTACATCCAGAAGTTCATGCAACGTGATCTTCAAGGGGAAATGAACGAGATGATCAAAGGTTACACTCACAAGTTCCTTCTTGACATCGTTCCTGGTGTGACAAGATAAATGTACACCAAACAACTCTATCCGAATCTATTGCATTTGGCTAAGAAAACTATGAGATCAACACCTATGACAGTAAACATCAACCCAACTGATCCCATAATATTCTCATATGCTGAATTGGTTTCCAGGATGGTATCTCAAATGTCTAAACGATCTGCAACATTTACTTCTTACGAAGGTAAATTGTTTGAAGCATTGCTGGAATACCTACTCAAATCAGCATGCCGAGAAGAAGCTCAAAGGCCTAAACGTCCAAGAGACGATGAAGACAAGGATAAGGATAAAAATGACGAGCCTAAACGTCCAAAGCAGTTTGGTGAACCATCATCTATGCCACCACCACCCCGAAGGACTTCACCACCAAGACGATCTCCTCCTCGCTCTTCTACTGACAAACCTTAGGACTCTGAGTTACCACCCCAGACTGAGAAAACCGGTGATCACTTCGAGTATACTGGTGGTGACGATGAGGAAGACCCTGAGCCCCAACAATAACCCACCTCTCCCGGTTCAACAAAGAAAACATCATCCTCATCAAAGCCAAAGAAGAAGAAGAAATCTCCTAAGGCTGATGTCGTCTCATGGCTAGACGAAGATGACACCAAGTTTGAATGGTTCTCTACACTTGTTGATACCACTCCCGCTCTTACTGATGATCCAGATATGGTAGAAGGTCGTACGTTGGAGCATGCTAAGTTTCTGCAAGAGAAGTTCCATGTGAAGAAGATGACGAAATCAGAGTTGAAACGAATCAAGAATGAAGCATTTCAACTACTCAAAGACAGCTCGGAAAGTGCTATTGAAGTTGAATATCACCTTGAAAATATAGCACGAGCCATGTCTAACAACATTGATTGGCTCAACCCTGAAGCAAACATCGACTTCACCAAAAGAGACAACCCTCCATACTACACCGACTGGTCTAAACCTCTACCAACGATTGGCCAACCAGATCAACCTAGGATTCCATTTCGCTATTTCTTCAACAAAGATTTTGAATTTCTTCTACACGGTAGCAATGGTTCAAAGAAATACGCTACATCACTTACACTTCCGTTCCCGGCAGCCATATACTCCAACTGCATAGCCATCGAAGAAAAGGCTACCCACATGTTTTCCAACAGCGTGGAATGGTATGATATTGATGCAATGTACGGGATTCACCATTTGCCAGAACGCCGACGAATCTACTACAAAAGCTGCCAGGTTCGAAAGTCTCCACATGAAGTGTACAGTGATAAAGGGATCGTTGCTGTTAAGCATGTCACTTTTTCGTCTAAATGGGACTACACATTCCTCAAGACTATCGTGGTCAAGAGACAAGACGAAAGGGACTATGAATTCTGTGAAGCGGACTTTCAGAACTTGTCTCTCAACGACATTGAAGATCTGTATCTTGCCAAGGTACAGGGAAGAATGAGACAATTCTCGACTGAAATTCAACGTGAATACATCAAGTCCTTACTCATCTTCATCAGAAGCATAGTGATCCAGGAACGTGTAGAAGATTTACAACTTGTTGTTGAATCGTATCAGACTCGTGTCAACTTCACCAGACCTCAGCTAGAACTTCTTGACATCAACCAGATTCCACAATACACTCTCGTCAGCAAACCATTCGAAGTAGTTTACCGCAGTGAACTACAACGCAACTGCTTGATGGCGTGTAGAGATCTTCACAAGTTTGGGGATCACACACTGAAGATGGTTAGGGACGGCTTAGCTTATCGGTTAAAGGAGATACATGAAGGCATTGGGTCTCCAAAGCGATGGAATTCGAAGGACAGATGGGATGTTAAGAGGATCATCACTCAGATAGATGAAAGGTTGTACAGAAGGGACCAGCTCAGAACTCTGGAGAGCTTTGTAGGTGGTCGTCCCAGGATTACTCTCACAGGCTATCAACGCCCTGTTCGCATTCCTGGAAAGATTGATGGACTACCTAGTACCCCTTAAACTGTTTCAATTTCATATTAATTTGTATGTGTGATTTTATAATAACAATGGCTTGTGCACACATAACAGTGTACAACCCGTTCTTGTAATGAAAGGACCTTGTGGTACGCTTCAGTGCCACAATCCTTATAAAAGGAGCGAAAGCTTCTTACTTTTGAGTAAAACCTATCAAACCTTTCATTTTTCAAGGTTTTGCTCAAAAGAACAAGTACTTCCCCTTACGTTTTCAAAACCTCAAAAGTTAGTATTACTTGTTGAGGGGGAGTATTTGCTAAAAACTTTGTTCACAAAATTGTTCTTCGTGATAATCTTCCCACAAAACTCGAAATGGTCATATTTAATATCAAAACGTTATCAAAAATAATATTTATATGCCATTTTTGAGGGGGAGAAAATTATTGTGATAAGAAATATGTTGATTTGCTATTGAATCGTCGTGTGAAAAGACTTAACCCATGATTAGATGGGATCTGAACAGTCATACATTGAAAAGATTTGTCTTCCAAAGACTTATCCAAGTAAATTGTACCTATTCGAGAAGCTCTTGATAGACATGAACTTTGAAGGGTTTGACAACCTTTCGAGGTTTGTCCACACCTTCAAGGTAGTTATTAGAGCTAGTTGTCACCTAGAAACTGACAATGTAACTCTCTAACTATGCAACGTAATCGTGTCCCTCGGGGAATTGTCTATCTTGAGTCGATCAATTCAAAAGTGCGCACTCTTCTCTCACCGTACAGATTTCTGTCTAAACACTTAAGCACGTGTGGAGGGGGAGTATTTATGCAAATGATCAAACTCTTACAGTGGTACAAAATGTTTTTCAATAATAACCACTTTGAGAGATTTTTAAGAAAATGGTTTTATGGCAACATAGGTTAGTCATGGAGTTATAAGGTGACTAAGGTTAGGAATAACCGTCCTATGATCCGCTAGAGCCGGAGGGATCTACCCAAGGACATCACAAATAGTTAGTACTTAGAAGTCCTTAGGTATGATTATAAAAAGTAGAAAATGGGAATCGGAGAAAGAAGGAGTTGAAGAATTAAAAAGAAAAGCAAAGAAAAGGGTGAAAAGAAATAGCCCTCCAGATTATTCAACTTAGGGCAGACACCGGGTTCAATTCATATGCTACTGGTTGTCACTTAGTGACACCGGTATTGAAGATTAAAAGTCTTCATGGACCCAGTGACGCATGCACTAAACCTTCTTAGCCACTCAAGTTTCTCCCAACAGAAACTTGTTTCATTCTCACAGGGAACCCTATGTAAACTATCGGCTTTCTCTTAGAGATTGCTGGTATTGAAGAAGGAGACCCTCTCCCTAGTCTCCGCTCAGGAAAACCAAAGTGCACTATTGAGTCTAGAGCCACGAGATTCATCAAAAGATCTCTTAGGTACACTTGACAATTCATCGCTTGTCGTTCAACAATAAGAACGCAAGTGATATATTATCGTGTCCTTCACAGATCTTAGCAATCTGTCAAGAACATTTATGAGAGGTTCACATATGTGATCCTCAGTGATTGAATGGAAACTCCTGCCAGGGTCAACATCAAACAGCCCTGACAGCAGGTCACTTCGGTAACTCCCCGTGGATAACGCTTAGTGTGTCTCAAATGGTCTACAGTCGTGAGGTGATGCTTCGGTGTACCTCAGCGACTCATCTAAATTGTAGGTGTACTTCGGTACATCGTGTTATCTCACTTGTGGGACTCCAGTTCAGGAACGGCCTTTGTGAGAATTAGAGATGTGTTTTCACACTATGCTGTTAACACCCTCGAAATTCAAACTTGTAAGTGCCGGAATCCGCTTATTACTAACCGTGTGTATGTTTTCTTCTTATGGAAGCTCTGGAGCGGACTGATCGTGCAGATTCTTCACATGCTCATACCAACATCATCACTAATGCAAGTTCTCTCAAAAGGCAACACAAAATTCAGAATGATTCTACGTCTAACCAAAGAATCTACAAAGTTTAAAGACTAAGAGAACTTCATCAGTACTGTAATCCAACGTTAAAGAGCGTGTGAGCATCTTGGAGAAAGACGTGGAGACACTGGAGCAACGAAGCAGACCTGATGCAGACAACAACAACATACTATCACTTTCACCACTAAGAACAAAGAACTAAAGAACAAAGAAAAAGATGACGTCAAAGCAGAACTCTTCAAAGGAAACAATTTCTCTACACTAGGGAGATTGTTCGAATCAAGACACTCCTTCTCACAAGAAAGAAGAATGTCAGAAGACGTCAAAGCTACTATTACATCAGCACCTACAACGTTTATCACTCTTTAATTCATCACTAACACTTAGGGGGAGATTGTTGGAATCACTCCTAAACCTTAATTCAAGTGTTAGTGATTCATATGTAATAGTTAGCTTAATATGGCTTTTATGTTAGTAATCATGCCAAGGCTTATGTAGAAAGCCCATGAGCCTTGGCCCAAGTCCAATAAGGAAAGGAAGGGACTAGGAGTGTTGCTCTAGCTCCCTCTCCTATAAATACTTTTGTAATACCCTCACTTGAGGGTTGGTTGTTCATTTTATCACTTCACCTTACGCATAACCTTTCTATTATTCTTATACGTGTGTTTGTGATTGTGTTCATCCGATCTCTTCTTATCTCTTTCTTATATTGATGCTTGTGTTACTAATATGGTGACCTAACAAAAACACAAGTACAGCCTACTCAAGTTAATCATTTCAAACAGTAGTATATATTTACTAGAACTGCTAGTGTAGTATCTAGCGACCATTCATTTCTTTTCTTTATCAAATAAGTACTTTTATATACACTTCAACATATGGATTTGGGTAATAAGGTGCATTTCACATATAGTGCATATAACTGTCAGTCTATCATAGCTATACAACGAGTTTCACTGCATTCAAAGAATATTTGATTAACATTTATAAGAAAAATATGTTTAGCAAAACTAACTAGTATTACTTTGAGTTAAAGCTGAAGATGAAACTGTAGCGAGAGTATAAGCTATAACTCATTTAAGATGAAAGTGTAGCGAGAGTATAAACTATAGCTCATTTAAATGAGCTATAGCTTATACTCTCACTACGGTTTGGCAGTTTGAACCGAAAATCGAATTCATATAAATATATATTTTTTTATATATATTTATATCTTTTTATATTTATATATATATATATATATATATATATATATATATATATATATATATATATATATATATATATATATATATATATATATATAGAGTAGGGATCCAGTGAGAAGTAAATTAAAATAAGAAGTGGTGAGAAATGACCAAAATCACATATTTGAGATGCAACGACTTGCATTAGATACATTTCTATTTATATAGATGCAACATCTTGAGTTTCGAAAGTTAATTTGATGTATAGATGGTGCAAATTGATTTTCATGATTTCAGCACATGCAGAGGAACAAAAAAACAATAGAAATTATGAAATGCATCTAATATACGTATATGCATCTGATTAAAAGCTAGAAAACACACTATGGTGCGTTATAATGCATCTAAGATTATAGGGATGCATCTAATTTAGGTCGGTGCATCTCGGATTTCCTGTTATAGTTCTTCTTATTCCTTCTTATTTTAAGTAATCTTCTTATTTGATCCTAACTATATATATATATATATCTCTATATTATATATAACAGGAGGCATTTGGCATTAATGCCACCTCAATGCCACATAATCATTTTTCATGCCACATAAGCATTATTAGTCCAACTAAGCAATTTATTAATCCACCTATAATTTTCGGTTTTAATGTATAATTTATATAAATTTTTAATATTTTTTTTTGTAAAATTCGTTTTTTATATAAATTTTTAATATTTTTTTTGTAAAATTCGTTTTTTATAAAAAATGTGAATGGTGAGATTTGAACTTGGGTTGTTTCTAAGAGTAACAAACATGATTACCACTAGACCAACACATTTTTTTGATTATAACTTGGAAAACCAAATTTATAAATCTCTACAACACCATTTTATCTACAAATATTATATTTCACATATCCATTCCATAATTATAGTTAAAGATTTATAAACTTTAACCTAATCTTATATAATATTTGAGCATATCTATTCCTTAATTATAGTCACAAATTAATTAAATTTCTACCATAATAATCCTATACAAAATTTTCCCTGGATAATTTTTATTTTGCTCCTGCTTATTATATTCTTAATTTTTGTATAACTTTTGTGCATATTATGTGTGTTTGCAGGTACATAAACTTTTGTTCTGGAGAAGCATACCTTCGTTCAAAGATCGATCATAAGTTTTTTTTATTAGCCGATGATATTTTTGCTTTTTGACATTTATCATATATGTTCTTGCAATGATGAAATTATTTTTTGTTTACTTGTATGATTTTGTAGGTCAATGATATACAAATTGCTACTACCATGCAGGTATCACTATTTACAATTTTCGCAATGGTTTAATGTATTGAACGTCATTAACCCTAAATCTTAAGCACGTTTGATATTTTTTTTTGGTTGTTTTTTTTTAACTTGGGCAGCAGGTTTGAAGAATATTCTGTTTCCGAGTGTTTGAAAACTAAATTCCGTTTGGAGGTGAGTATTTTACTGTTATAATCCTTATATATATCGCTTACATGTTGAATAGTAAAATTAATATACATCAGTGTCTATGAAATTTTAACTGTTTGTTGCTTCAACTTAAATGAGGTTGAACGTGACAGCATTTACCTGTAAGTATACACTTTCATATATTACTTTATTCGTCGTTACCTCCTTTCAAACTTACAAGTTAGCCACATAGTATCAATATTATGTTTTTACTACCTTTGTATAGGTCTTTCATTGAGTACGGAATGAACCTCTGTAATACTCACAAACCCAGCAGTAAAAGAAGAGTAACAAGTGCGATAATTGTACGGTCTTCTTGATAATAAACTTTTCCGATTATACTTATTGCAGTCACACTAGTAAATCTTATTTATGGTGAGCAGGTAAACAGTTGTGACAACAAGCAACATGTTCAATGAATTCTTCTTGAAGCAGAAAGCTACAAAGACCATTGTCTATTATCGCCTTATCCGAAAGAGAGAAACATCTTACCTGTTGGTAAGTTATTCTTCTGGGAAAGAAACGGTAAGATGTTTGCTAAACAAATTGCATTAAAGCTCAAATGAAGAAAATGTTAGTATCTGTCATTCAACTTTAACCTTTTTAGTTTTTTGTTGTTTTCACTTTCCATGAAATAATAAGATCACATGGCTAATAAGGCTTTGTGATGTATGTTAATAGACTGGCTATGCATGATGAATCATCAAGCAGACATAAGGTTGATGATGATGTTCAAGAAGGTGATGTCCCTGCCTATCTTCTTGATAGTGATGCGACAACACGAGCAAAGGTTTTGCCTATATGAGTGGGGATGATGATCGCTGCAATGAAGTTCGGTAACCTTAACCTGATTTATTCTTTAAAATATGGTAACTAAGGTATGAGATCAGTAACATTTTGAATCACCACAGCTAAAATTCATAGACTTAAAAAGTCCAAATATGTTGATACTCATAGCAGTATAAATATTATAATTTCACTCCTGAATCATGTGCCAAACATTAAAATGTTGGGAGCATGTATTTTGCAATTGTATTGATTTTAAGAGATCAAACAATGGTATGTTTTTAATGTTGGGAGCATGTATTCACAAATTGTGTTGGCGTGACTCTTTTTTATGACTTTTGCTTATGGGTTCAAGCTTACAGTTATTAATGGATAAGCTTACAGTTACTAATCGATATTTCTTTTCAAAAATTTTAGCTCGTGTTTTCATCAGCATCCACTGTTTATGGCTGGCCGAAGGAGGTACCGTGTATGAAAGAGCTTCCATTATCTGCAGCCAAACCATATGGACTAACCAAGGAATGAACTGGTCAGCATTGTATTTAAAACATTCCGAATATAATATATTTTTTTGATAGCAAATAAATCTAACACAAACCAAGTTACTATTGCAAAAAAAGTTCAGACAGCAATATGGATTAAAGATTCTGATCAAGCATGCCTTCAGCAGAATGCAGAGAATAGCCTCATAAATATATGTGGTTCTGAAGAAAATAATATACCTTCATGGAAAATACCGTTAAGGAACTGTGTTAGACCCCACAGTGTCCGATTCTCAAAAATTACCTCCTATACCGCAACGCTTTTCAGTATATTCAGAAAGTCTTAATGCTATAGGTATGTCTACAATGCTTCTGTATCTTTGTATTAGATAATGATATTGGTATCTGATAGTTAGAGATCAGAGGTGGCAATATGCACTGCTTAGACGGGCTGGGTAGTGGGTACTGGGTCGAAACGGGTCGAGTCGGATATGGTTGACTCACAAACACTTATTTGTCCGTTTCTAAGTAATTCATGAGTTTTTTGTGATTATCAAAAAACAATCTCATAATAGTAATAAATGGGGGATCTTGATTATAAACAATTTAGGATGTGCATTTAAAATTAAAAAATAAACGTTGTGAGTAACTTTCAACACATTTCTTATTTGGCTAGCTATTTTACCCCGTTTGAGATATCTGACTCATTTGAGATAAAACAAAACCAAATCGATCCATGCATTAGTAAATTTATCCATATTTCCACCTCTAGATATTGTTATAGGGGTTAAATTTATCAATTTCTGAGATTATGTTTAGTTTACTAACATTTACGTTCAATCTCACTGAAATACATCTGATATGTTAAAAAAAATACATCTGATAACTTATAGCTCTGAGTCCGCCACTGCTCATGCCTCAAGCTTAAGATATTTGTTCTTCTTAGCTATAGAATTATACCTTAAAGATCCCTTTTTTGGTAAATGCAATGATAAATTTATTACAATGTCGCATGTGCACATGACTGTTATCAGGGCATAATAGGCAGGAAATGTCCTTTCTTACTCTGACACACCAACCATTGAACACAGAAAACATAGTTCTCTTCCTTTTGCTATAGTTTAATTTACCTTATTGGTTATTTGTTGTGTAAATTCAGCTGCATCTCTGTATATGTTATTTTACATGTACGATTTAGAAGTTAGTACTTCATGCAATTATCAATCTATCAAATAATATGGTTATTGGTAGTATTTTGAATTAATGAGAAAATCAAAGTTCTTTTTTGTCTATTTATGTTTCCTGTAACCATGTTGGCTGCAGGTATGACACAAGAGAAGTTTCTCTTGGATACCCTTTATTGGCAAGATCAAGTTCGTGAGTATTGGAGATTAATGAATGTTATCGATACATCAATTAGAAATGTTATGGACATGAATGCCCTCTATGGTGGAGTTTCAGTTGCTTTTAGTACTTGGCCTGTTTGGGTAATGAATGTAGTCCATATTGTTGTTTGAACTTTTTTTGCAATAGTACCTTGGTAAAAAGGCATGCTTGATCAGAATCTTTAATCCATATTGCTGTCTGAACTTTTTTTGCAATAAACTTCCACCACATTCTTGATGTCAACTCGATAACGTCAGAAAAGTAGTTTGTAATGGTATATGTCATTAGTTAGGCTGAGTTAACCTGAGACCAGAGAGATTTACGAGGATTTAAGTGGTTTGCTCATTGTATCTGATTGCATATTTAAGTCTATTGTATGGTAGGCCTCAATGAGGAAATTAGTAAGCGAAGATGTTAGATTTGGAAAATTGAAAGTAATTAACAGTGACAATAAGTCATTAGGAATAAGTCATTAGGTGGGCTGATTTATTCAACAGCTGCATCACGAGCATTGGGTATCTTACAGATTATGTGGCTCATACCATCCATCTCAGGCAACATCTTACAGATATTGTGATTTCTATACACAATTCCCAATTAGAAAAATTAATATATACTTACTGTTACTTCATTTTTGCAGGAGGAGTTAAGAAATCTCATCAAAATGACTCTAGGCCAACATGAGAGAGCGATGATCTATCTCTACTACGGTCTCGACAATGAATACCTTACTTGGAAGGATATCATTAGAAGGTATAAGTTATCCCTTATTATATCTTATTGGTTGGAAGGTAGCAATATGTTTTTATTTATCATGGGTCAAATGGGTTTGAAGTATTGAAAGTCATCTGACATGTATTCAAGTGTGGTTGGAAGGTAGCAATATATTTTTATTTATCGGAGGTACCAATTGTATTTTATATTATATTTGAAGATAATTATTTATCACCTAATGATTCAATGTGTTCAGGTTGTTCATTCCACGAAGAGATAATAATATGTGGACATCGGGCAAAAGTTGTACATAATAAATTGGTATTAAATGAAACATCATAAGTCTGTGTTAACAATCTCACAAAGAACTAAAGATGTATTTTACTTGAGACAGATTCGATCTGATTCATCGGCTAATGATTAAATGTAGGTTCTACATACAGATTGGATTTGAAAGTACATATGCTAAATCAAGGTAAGAAGCGCCTGTAGTTGAGGAAGAAGCATATGAGTTTGTAGACTATAAAGATAGAAAGGAGAAATTGGTAGAAAAATAGAGCATAGAGATGGATGTGTACTTATGACTCAACCGTCTTAAGATAACTACAGTATCTTATGTCAACTCCTGCAGAAGAGGACTCAACTGAAAGACTCAAATACTATCTTAAGACGGTCGATTTCTGCTGCATTACCCAGATACTCCAAAAGTGAAAGACTCAATATGGTAGCCACGATGTCTGCCTTTTATTCTGATTATCTTAATAATATCTTTTGTTTATATTTATGGTTTGTATATGTGTTTTTCTGCAGCTCGGAGAAATATGATGCACTTTTAAGATCATTAACTCACTTAGACAAAGAATTCAGCTATATGACAGAACTAACAAAATCCTACTAAGTACTTAGAGTTTTGAGGATGGAGTTCTTAGAAACAGTTATGGTTTGAAGGTAAAGTTTGCTTGGGCTACTTTGCATTCTCTTCTTCATTCAAAACGAGCTGTTATTCATGAAAATGGGTATATGTGGTTGGGTGATCTGCTTTTAGCATAAATCAACAATGATGGTAAATTCCATCTGGTCAAACATAAAGAATTTGCAGAAGCAAATCACCCTTGCTTCTGTTAAAGATTATTCACATGAGTTAGATATTCCACTGCCCATTTAGCTTATGTGTGGGCTTCTTAAGTTAAAAAATAATCTCATAAGATATACGGATTTCTTTTTGTTCTTGAGAGACTTCTCATGCACTGCAAGTTTTTGTTGGATGAGAATGAGCTACAACATTCAGTTGGAAATGAAGCTCATGAGAAGACCCGTATTGGTAAGGCAAATGCTATTAAGTTTGTCATGAGCACTGCGTTATCCTTGGTGGCTCAAATAAATGTGACAGATCGCATGAATATTTTGAAGGTAAAATTTTCACTCATAATTGATACACTTTGTTTTCTTCTTGATCCATGGGCTGTACCTTATAATTTCATTGACGCAAAATAATTAATTATGTTGCACATTTAGTCCGTGTTTTTTGGTTCGATTTATTTCACAGTAGATGGACTTTTAACTTTACTATTGAGTATTAAATCTGTAAGTTCTCAATGAAAATATAAATGCAATAGTGTAAAAGTATTGTTGTTATATCTTATGGATTTGAATGCTGACAGTGGAGCATAAATGTCACTTTTCTATTATGTGGAAATATTTTAGATGGTAGTACCGTGGTATGCAAAAACTATAGTTGTGGTGAATGGTGCAAATCGAGGAATTAGATTGAAATTACACACCAGCTTGCGACACAAGGGATACCATCATTTTTTACGCGAAATGATGACGTGTCATTGAAGCTGTATGAAGTAGAATGATTGTGTAGTGATGTGATAATATATGAGCTTAGCAAAATTTTGTTATTCTGCTGTAACTGAGCATTTATTAATTGAGACTTATAGTGAGGAATTAGTATTTTTAGGTAAAACGTTGATAACCGTCACGATGACGTTTATTAACATTGACTTAAGTGATGAATTAGAACTTTACGCGAAATGCTGACGTGTCATTGAATTTGTACTCAATTTGAATTTTTATATGTGAATCTGTTTAGGATATATGTTTAATCGAGTTTAGTTAGTTTGAGATTCAGTTTATTGAAATTGACTCAAAGTGATGAATTAGTACTTCATATTTGAGTTTCGTTATGTTGTACAATGACTGTATTGTGATATTGTGTAAAGCTGTTTAGGATATACGGATGATTGAGTTTAGTTGTGGTTTTAAATTCGGTATGTAAGATTTGACTTAAGTGACGAATTAGTACTTTACGCAAAACGTAGATAACTGAAGACGCTGACGTGCCCATGAGTTTATACTTAATTTGAATCTTTGAGAACTATGAAGTATAATGACTGTTAGGATATACGGATAAGTGTAGTTGAAGCTTTAATTTCGGTATATTGAAATGGAAGTGACGGAGTAGTACTTTAAGCTAAACGTTGATGTGATTTTGTATTGATCTATTATGATATGAAGTATAACTATTGACCGTATTCTGATAGTTGTGATTGTATATGATTGACTAATTGATGATTGTCATTTTGTTTGAAATTGTTTAGGAGATATTGATAATATAGTTTAGTTATAGTTTGAATATCAGTATATATATTGGAACTATCTATACTTTGGGGACATAATTAGCACTTGATTTGAATTTGCCAATGAAGTATATTGACTGTATTGTGAAAGCTAATTGCGTGAAATTGTTTATGGGATATCGATATTCAAGTTTATACAAAGTATTTATCTAAGTATATAAAAGTTGAGTGAAGTGATAAAATTCTTGCATAATTTGAATATATTATGAATTATAATAATTAATGACTGTGTTGTGATAGTTGATTTTGACTTTTGTTTTTGTGTGAAGTTATCTAGGAGATGGGGCTAAACGATTTTTATTTTTTAAACTCAGTATTTATAACGAACTTTTAATTACAAAATTAGTTCTTAATTTCATTCTGTTATGGAGTATATAATGACTGTATTGTGATAGTTGATCATGATTACAACCATCTTAATGCTCGAGTCAATGCGGGGAATGTTATTGATCACAATAGCCCGTTCAACAGACGGTTCACGAAATTGCCTATAGGCAATTTCTATTATCTTTTTAGTGATGCAAATTTAATCTTATATAGCTGTAATATTGGAATTATGTTTATTAAATGACATGAGCCTTCATTGATAGAATTGGATTCTCCAATTAAATATGACAAATACATCGATCATGTTAGTTGTTTATAGACATTGTTATTTATCTTATTCTTTTAGAACGATAACTAACTATCTCACAATATATAAACCACACAAGTTGATCTCACTAAATTCATCTCACATGCTTATAACACGACTTAAAAACAAACCTATTTGGTACGGGACATTATCACATAACATGGAATATTGATGGACAAAGCCTCTTATATATAGACACTATTATTATCACTTTATCTAACTAATAATCTTCCCATTTTAAAGCATGTATATAGGAAAAACAATATTTTTCAAGCAAGGAAGAATGTGCAATACACAATATAGACATACAAAGTGAAAAAACAAAGGATTAACACTTTATTTAACATGGAGTATTTGGTAGGGGACATTATCACGTAACATGGAGTATTGATGCACAAAGTCTCTTATATATAGACACTATTATTAACACTTTATCTAACTAATAATCTTTCCATTTTAAAGCATGTATATAGAAAAACAGTATTTTCCAAGCAATGTAGTCTTATTTTCATAGAAATTGTAGATGAAATTGTTCTAAAAACAAAGTATGACTCTATTTAGTAAAGTAATTTAACAATTACCGTATCAAGAAAAGCCCACTTTCAAAACATTTCTTAACAACCTTCTTACAATAAAGAAAAATATGTTAACAATAATTATAAGTCATGCCCGCCCATTGGGCGGGCTTTGAAATCTAGTATATATATATATATATATATATATATATATATATATATATATATATATATATATATATATATATATATATATATATATATATATATATATATATATATATATATACTAGTGTCAAAACCCGTCCGATGGACGGGTATGACTTGTGGTTTTTATTTATAAGATTTAGTATAACAAATATATACCAAATTCTAATTAAAAGTTAAATGAAACGGTTAAGATCTATAATTGATGTTATCATAATCCATAGAACGACTAAAAGCATATAAGTACTTTGATTTATGGTTTTTACTTTTAGGATTTAGTTGAACAAATATATAGTAAAAAGTTATTAAAAGTTAAATGAAATGGTTAAGATTTATAATTGATGTTACCATAATCCATAAAACGGCTAAAAGCAGGTAAGTATTTTGATTTTTGGTTTTTATTTTTAGTGTTTAGTTAAACAATTATATACTAAAAAGTAATTAAAAGTTAAATGAAACGGCTAAGAAATATAATTGATATTACCATAATCCATAAAACGGCTAAAAGCAGGTAAGTACTTTGATTACGAACATGTTTTTCTTTTTCTTTAAATGAGGTAAGTACTTTCTAACATTTTGCTCTAAACAATATTAATCATGAACATCTTTTACATTTGATAATATTATTAATATTTATTATTATTATTTTGTTTTTCTTAATTATGTTTATTTAGTTATTGTATATAGGTACTTCCAGCTGTTATTTTACCAAATTTAGATATATGTAAAAACAAATCTCACATTATATGTCTCCTACATCATACACAAAAGTAAAAATAGATCTCAAATATAATCTTGGTTTATAGTTTGACACTGCATAGACCCAAATTTATTGTTGATGAATGTTTATCTTTCTGATGGAGCTGCTAATTAAGGGTCGCTTAGGGTTTCTAGGTGTTCATATTTGGTTTTTTTCGAAGACCCAACGTGTTTTCTGATTTTCCTTCCAAAATTGTAAGTGTTTGCACTTTCTTTATTATTATTGATTAAAAAAAACTTGTATTTAGGGTTTCGTTTGTTTGTATTTTGGGGGATTTTGATTTAGCCATTGAAATTTAATTTTTGAGTGCTCTCTGATAGCAGTCAAACTCATTTTATGTTTATTTATTTATTTGTATATTTTTTTCATCCTGTAGTTGATTTGAAAAGTTTAATTAGAATAATTGGTGATGTCGTTGTTGTTGTTGATGTCGTTGTTGTTGTTGATGTAGTCATTGTTGTTGATAGTACTGTGGGTGTGACAACATTTAACTTTTAATTAACTCAATCTGTAGCAAAAGAAGGATGTTAAAACTTTTTATTGCTGTTTGTGAGTGAATGATACATTGACTCTTTTTCGTTTTAGACCTTTAGAACATTTTTTCCTTTGATATATTATTGTTACAAAAAATAAATAAGCTTATTAGCTTTTCCAACACCCTAAAGGGGTTAGTTTTTCTCGACCACAATATCTATAAATAGTTTGAAGGATTTAACATTTGTAGATATCATTTTGGAACCGGTGGCTCTCAAATTGCAAAACTACTGTATCCATGTACCAACCTAAAATGTTCACACATAAATTAATTAGTTATCATATTTGGTGACTACAAAAGTACTTTCATGTTATATAACTTCAAAAAGTCATATCATATGTTTTGATTCATACGTCATAATTTATCCATTAGGACTTCTTTTATCCCTATCGTGCTTCAAGTAGCTTCGTGCAGACAATGGCCATTAATGGATAATAATGTGAAACAAATAGAGTCATTGATAACATATGTTTATCACATTATAATTAGGAGAAACGACTTAACTCAAAAAAGCTTCGTCATCACCTGTACAAGCTACTGGACAAGTTATAACCTATCAATAACGAAAGGCGTCTTCCAAAATTCATTATAAATCCTTTTTCCCTTTCCACGTCCAACTAATGAAATGTTGTATATACCAATTTTGTTACATATGATACAGGTTTTGAAACTTAGTGGACGCACCCCTCACCTTAATGTCACCAATGATACACATAATATATATATATAAGTTTATAATCTTGCCGCATAACCAAATGGGTAATTGCAAAAAGAGTAAGAAAAAGGCGCAATAAATACAATGTTTGTAAATTGTTTCAGTTATATAAGTGAAGTAAACCTTGAAATGCTCTAGAAAAATCTAATTGACGAGTCAATTTTAGAAAACAAAAGACTGACTGGATTTACACTTACCAGTTGGAGGGTTGATGATATCGAGCACCACGTTACATGGTACTGTGTTGGCTAGAAGCTTAAACATATTGTCTTCATCTCTGGGAGTTACCTAATTATCAATTCATAAGACAAGCTATTTTTATAAGGTTCCTATGCTAATCAGGGTATCTTGAAATGTAGAATGTCACACAACCGATTGCTGAATGAGCATCAATACTCACGGTCAGCGCCTACATGGAGGGGTAATGTGTAGAACCTCGCGAAGAACCATAAATTCAACTTTAGCCATTTGACGACAATTTGTATGTGACTATAAGTTTATAACAACACGTATATAATGTACATTACCTTGCAATTTGACCATGAAGCTTCAATGATTTCCATTGCTAAGTAACCGAGTTGTTGAGGTCATTTACCTGTTTGAGCTGACTGGTGGTCAATGATCATATCATGATCAACACTGTATTAATATAAATAAATTGTTTTATCATACGCAATAGGATAATCATTGCATTCCTTTGCATTAACATTATGTTTGCCTTTCCCATTCCTTAATAACCAAGCATCCCCTGAAAGTTACATCTAATATTAAAATTAAGAGAGCAGTTTCCTAACAATCCAGTAAGTCACTATGGATTCACTATAAGGGATAAAAATTAATTAGCATCCAAGAATAAAGACATGATGTAAATGAAAGACATATTAGTTAAGTGGTGAGGTATATTTGTGTGGCATTGTAGCAAAGTTTATAGTTACATAGCGTCAGATTTAATGGGTATAGAGTTATGGTTGATATCATTGGCTAGCCTACCGTCCATGATGACAACAAGCATGAGTAGGTGAAATGAATTAGAGGGTCCATTTATCCTACCGCCAGCCTCTACATACACAACATAGTCAAGTAATCACCTATTGTCGGGTGTTTGGAATCCTCACAAACCTTAGTATTTAATTAGAAACTCCTGTAACATAATGCTGCATAAAGTATTCCAAAAAAATGAAAATCTTATATACTTTTTCCTTCAAGCTTATCAAAATAGCCAAGTATTATGGGTTTTAAATGTTAACTATTATATGAATAAATCACAAACACACCTATATATTTCTTCCGCTTAAAAAGCTTAGCCAAGCCATTCTACGCTTGGGTTCATCTACATCAACCTAATGCATCAAGCCATTGAGGCTGGTGTTATGTTTCTCGACACCTCAGATGTTGATTATTTGGTTTTTATGTTTCTTGAACTTTGGATTGCTAAAAGTGCTTTTTGACTGATTAGCACTTTTAAGTAAGCACGTGCTTATAATGTACCAGGATAAGCTAAAGATATATAATTGCGTCTAGCAAGTTATTATCTAATAGGGAGTAATAATAAGTAGGCAATCAGCTGTATAAAACAAATTGCATATGTATGACTGATTTGCCTGCATTTGTTCTAACTTAATGCGGTTTTTGGTTTATTATTGTTCAGTTATCTGTCCCACGTTTTTTCATCATCCAACTTATGACATTAATGTTTACTTGCAGAAATATTGACAGGATTATTGGATCCATTGGTGGGTGTCACGTCCGGGCCAAAAAACTTAGATTTTTACCACGGTACCATTTCAGATGAGGCACAAATTTTTGCCGATATACCAATGAGTGGACATGAAATGGAGCCACCTCCTGGAGCTGTAACATTAGGAGGTCATAATAGTAAGTGTTCAGGCTTTGACTTTGTTCTAACTTACTACGGTTTTTGGTTTATTATTGTTCAGTTATTTGTCCCACGTTTTCTCATCATCCAACTTATGACATTAATGTTTACTTGCAGATATGTTGACGGGATTATTGGATCCATTGGTGGGTATCATGTCCGGGCCAAAAAACTTAGATTTTTACTACCATTACAGATGAGGCACAAATTTTTACCGGTATACCAATGAGTGGACATGAAATGGAGCGGAGCTGTAACATTAGGAGGTCATAATAGTAAGTGAAGTGGTATCTTTACATCTCTTTTCAATACTGAAGTTTACCGTCATGATATTTATACAATAATATATATATATATATATTCATATATACATCTTTTTCTTCTTTTTTTTATTTTTACAACCACCAGACGAAGGAATAAGTGGTCATAATCACGCTCAACAACTGATCGTAGGTCCAACACATGCGAAGGTATTATCCGACTTAATGTGCTTAGCCAGAATAAGACAAGTGTCGCTGCTGTATTTTTCAAACTAATCTATTTTAACTTTTCTTCATTATTGGTACAGTTGAAAGATGTAGTTAAGTTGGTAATTGTGATCTTCACCCGCCAATAATCCTTGTAGTTAAGCTTCACGTGCCAGTGAACACGTATCGGGCACATATGTCTTGTGCATTGAACCATGGGTGCCAGGCTTTTCTTACCAGGACCATTAACAACTGAAGCCAGAAATGGTGAGTTTGGGCTGTAAAAAAGTCAAACATTTAACATAAAAATTAAAGGTGATGATAAATATTAGAAAAAGAAAAGATTTAGAAATATCTCGACTATAGAAACATACTTTACACAACTTCTCGGGTGAGTAGCATTGTTTCTGGCATATTAGCATGTATGTTTTGAATTGTGTTTGTTGCTGCTAGCGGCTAACATATGAAGAAGTAGATGTAATCTAAGACTATATTTTGTACACCTACTTAAATCCGCAGAAAATAACTGAGTGTACTGGTATATTCTACAAAATCAGTAAAGGTGTCGATTTCTATGTGGTTGGGTTGACATCTATGGTGGTGGCATTAGAAAGAGATAATAATTGAGTTTACTGATATATTCTACAAAATCAGTAAAGGTATAGTTTGCTTTGTGGTTGGGTCGACACCTATGGTTATGGGATTAGAAAGAATTGGTGACAAAAACCAAACATATGTACTCGTCAGCTTCTCTTTGGAATGACTCAAGTTTCTTTTGTTCTTGGGAATCCACCATAAACATTACATAAGTTGAAATATACCTGCGGGAGAAAAACATGCGTCTTCCAACATCTGAGATAAGAAAATTATAAATTTGCTGATGCTATAACACTTCCCATTACGAAGTCCATGTGTGGTCTTGTTGGATGAATTTTATTAAAAGGATGATCAATGTCATTCCTACCGACTTTGATTAAAGGAAACTTTGGAACCGTAATTAACTCATGTCTGTCTCAGGTCCCGATAGAAGCTGGTTTGAACAAACTTCTCGACTCACATCACCTACATAACCGTTCATCCCTTAAAAGGAGAGCCGACGGACTGTAAACTTATTTTCCGATGAACCCATCCAAAACGATGCATGGTGTTTTCCCTTCATAATTATGGCTGGTCCACCTTTAAATACATATAAAATACTTCCCTCGCACCGTTCCTGCTAGTAATCTACAATACACAAAGGAAAAACAGACAATTATTAAATCTATACATACATAATACATATTTAAGCCATAAGCTCAAATGGCTGAGCCAAAAAAATACGCTTATTGCCATTCCCAAATCTCAATAAGCTGATCAGCCCATAAAATAAGCTTAATTTATAAGGCCAACAGAATGAATTTGAATCTAGTGGTTGTTTGCTTCTTATTGGTAAGGATTATGCTAATTCTCAAGGTTGAATATTTTTTAGATGAGGCTTAGTAATTCGAAATGGTCGGTAAAGTACATTGTTAGCCTTGATGACATTATGATGCCATTTCCAGATAAATGGAGTTTCAATATAAGTGCTTGCTATATTGTTTTGGGGGAAAGAGAAGAAGATTCGTATATGGTGATTTTGTTACCTCACTTACTTGTAAAGGTTTTAAAATATAAGATCATGTCCAAGACACTTAGCACACTCTCTGAACTTGGACAAGTTAGCACTCATATTAACTGCTATCAGTTCATTCCATCTTTTGTTGGTGCGTGACTCTGTGCTTTCTATGTCAGGTATGATCCACGTGCTTCTTTATAGTGTTTGATGCTACAATTGATTTGTCGGGATATTTGTTAACAAAGCTTTCAAAAGATGTGTATAAACTATATGAGTTGTTACTGTTATGATTTAACGCCGACACATTTTTGACCTAATAATGTCTTTGTCTTCAATGAATAAAGAAGCATGTGTGTACCTAATATATTTCAAAACCAACTTTATCTAGTTTATCATGTGATATCATAATAGAAACAATAGAAAGATCATATATTTTTTATCATTGGCATCAATAAGCTAAGAATTAAATATAATTACAGAAACAATAGAAAGCTCATATATTTTGACACAACAATGGTTTTTACAGTAATCTTAATGAACAAATGAAACACGTTAATTGTTGGCATCAATAAGCTAAGAAATAAATTTAGTTTTCTTGTTACTTGGTCTTCTGAACTCATGCTACATATTGAATTTTAAATCAGTAGTCATTATATTGATTTAGTGCCATAGTTGTTTTCTTCAATTTCACTCTTTGCCTATCACCTGATCCTCCATAAACCAAGGACCAAAAATTGTTTTTATATCTTTAAAATATCTTAACTTGTGACTTTTAGCCAAATATAAAGAAAAAACATTGATAGTACTTTATAACGTAAAGATGAATATCATGCTAGCTAGTTACTATTTTTTTTCTTGTTTAATAGTAACACACACAGATCCATATTTTTTTAGCCTCTTTGTTCCCTTATGATCATCTTATGAAAGTGAGGATTATTATCTTCTAAAGGCCAAAATATTACATTGTACTCAGATATATTATAGCAAAATTTCCAAATATTCTAGTTTGGCAGTCATCGTCCTCCTTTCATCTGTTAACTCCGTAACTAAAATATGCATCCCAGTATGTGTCTTATCTACACTTGTTTTAGTACCCCAAAAGTTATTAAAATGTTCATTCATTACTAACTGAATTTTCAGTTATGACTTTAATCTAGTTTTAGCATAAAACTGAAGTATAAACTACTACTCTAATTATATCATACTTATGAGTTACATATGATCATATTATGAGTATATTATGGTTCAAGTGGTACCTCCAAACAAAACACGTTCCATTTGACTAACTCTCTGTCATCAGACCATGGTTGCTAGTAATCTCCTTTCAAAATACTCGATTAATTAAGGCTCATTAATTAAACATGTTACTGCAATTTCAATTACAATATCTGGTACACATATCCATCAAATTCCAATAAATAACATTGCTTACCTTTTTTCTTGCTTGCAAACCATGAGTTATGCTTTGGCACCTAGCAAACCAATTTTTCTATACTTGTATAATAGCAACCATACTTCTTAGAACTTTCAGTACCTACGGATAATATAAAAGTTTGATATAAGTCAAAAGATCGACACTTCTCATCATAGTGATTAAAGAGAGCGGATTAGAACATGCCTTCCCATGTAAACATTCATTTCCTTGAACTTTGTATAAAAAAGTTGATTCAGAAGTGTGCTTTTTGTTGTATGAAACACATCAATATAGAAGTCGACATTTTCCAAGTTTGACTCGTTTAATAAAATTATCAAGCCCAACTCCATTGAACATACCATTCTCATCTATGAGGTTTGGTGGATTAAGCATTTATCTGACCACAATCATGGTAAAGTGACTTACTTGCACACTTCACTTCAAAATTCCACTATAGTAGTGGGATAAACATGTTTGCTAATTTCCATTGAACCCTAAGTATGGCTATAATCCTTAGCCATGTGCTCTGGATTATCCAAAAAAGTTTTTAAAATAAGAAAGTTATGCCAAAAGTAATAGAAAATTGAAAAAGTTTACTAATGAAGAAAAGTTTACTATTCGTTCTCCACATCTTTTACCCACTGGCACACATGGTTGCATATTTTTACGACCATAGCCTGCAATGCATGATTGGAGATCTGTAAATTACACACACAAATAAGCCAATGAAAAAAGGAGTGGCATGTAATAAACATATATGAGTAAGGTATAATAAAGGAACCATGATAAATTTTTATTGAGGGAATAGCGTGATCCAGTTGGAGAGTTATAATAATCTTAGTACCCTTGTTACACGATCACACTGGTCCAAATCGTTGGATATTACAGCAGCAGTCGAGCCATACCTGTTGGAATAACATGGGCCAAATCAGTCATTTGTCTATAGTTAAATACTGAAATTGAAGAAATAAATTCGACATGATACACAAAATGTCAAAATCATAGAAAAATAGGATTCAAATTCATTCTAAAAAATTAACTTAGATACATCTCGCCATAAGGATTTTGCTGAAATCACTAATTATGGATTCACTGAATCTAAACTCGCCCCTTCAAAAAGAAAACTGCAAAGTAGATTTGGGTAGAAGAAGTTACCAGAATCTTAGAGATAATGGGTTTGTGACATTATATAGAAAACAACTCATAGTAATCTCATGTTTTCCAGCCTTGTTACCTTTAAATAACAACATAACCACCACCATGTGTGTCTTTTTTTTTTTTTTTTTTTTTTTTTTTTTTTTTTTTTTTTGGAAACACAGGTGCAATGAAAGCCGGTTGTGTTCTATACTCCACCATAGATAATGGATTACAGGATCCCACTAACCATTAAAATTTTCATTGCAACAAACTGGCGGTGAACAAAACAAAAATCTATTAAAAGTAATAGCAAAACCTTTATACATAACAGATACACAAATGCAGGTTTAACCATTAACCTATTACATATATTTTAATCATATAAACAAATCATAAATCGAACATGAGTAGTATAATATGTGCTCATCATTAACAAAATCACTTCTTACCTGGTCTTTATGTTTTTGAATTGTTGAATCCAGGAAACATGTATATAATAAAATTATGAAGACATTTGTGGAGCCGAATAAGTTGAATAGACAGAAGTGCATTCATGTTACAGACTAACACAATTCCACAACCTATACTCATTCAAACATAATATGTATATGCTACTGTTAACAATTAACATCTAAACAGAAATCTGCTATATATGCATACTAACCTGATGTGGAACCTTTTTGGATTCTGTTAGCTTTAGTCTTGCATCCTGTATATTATAAAACATAACGGAGTTCAATTACATGCATATAACTAAGATTATTCAAAAACATTCATATAACATTAATATAACATAAAAGTTTTTAAAAAACCTGTTGATGGACAAACAACAGTAGTAGAAGCTACTTTAGGATTGTTATCTTGGTTTCCTTTTCTTATTTTCTTACCTTGACTCTTGATTCCTGAATATTATAAAACATACTGAATTTTAATTACATGCATAAAATTAAAAGATAACATAATAATTTAAAAAAAAACAAAATCTGTTGATATTTTCTTAGCTTGAGTCTTGATTCCTGAATATTATAAAACGTAATGAAGTTTGATTACATGCATAAAATTAACATAAAACATAATAATTTAAAAAAAAAACCTAAACCTGTTGATGACAATAGAAAAAACCTACCATTGTCTTGAATATTATTATCTTTGTTTCCTTTGGAAATCCTTGCACTTTGTCTTAACCTACCTTGATCTTTTTGGGACTCCATCCTTGTATTGGATATCTGTTAACAAAGTAAAAACAATATATGATATCTGATAAAAAAGTATGTTAAACTCAAACTTGACAAAAAAAAAAGGATTCTTCACCTGTAAAACAAAAAAGTCGATATTCTTCACCTATTAAACTCAAAAGTCGATTATAGTTTTAGGGATAATTATGTTTAGGAATAAGATATTAGGGTGTATTTATACACAAAAAAAAATAGGTTAAAAATATATATGGTATATTTATCTTTTAAGTAATATATATCATAATTTATTTTAATCGTTATCTTCAAAAAATACATACCTAAAATAAAAATTCCATGATTTTTATATAATCTCCTTATTTATATTGATTTGAAAGATATAAATCAAAAAACAATCTACTCTAGTGGCAGTTGTTTACAAAACACATGAATGACCCAAGTTCAACTCCAACAAATGTCTTCTTTTTAATAAAAAAAATTTAAAATTCAAAAATAACAAAAAAAAAACCCGAAATTTACAATTTATTAAAAAAAAATTGTACATATATTAATTAAAATACCACATGTCATTTAAAAAAATTAAAAAAATGCCACATAAATATAATGATGACATGGAAATATGACTTGACATTATGGGATGCCAAGTGACATTTTATGTGGCATGCCTCCTCTTATAATATATATATATATATATATATATATATATATATATATATATATAATTAGCTACAATATTGTGCTAAAAATTGTGGGTCCTTGTTTATTTTTGTGGGTCCCAGATTTATTTTTGTAGGTCCATGATTTATTATTTGTGTAGGATTGTAGCTAATTGGTTACAAAAATTGCAGCCAAGATATCCCCATATATATATATGTATACAAATACTATTAAAATGTTGAAGAGAGTTATTTTACATACCAAACTTATCTCACATACCAAGGGACTCATCTCCACCATCCATCTAAAAAGAAATCTATGACTGAGATTAAAAGCATTTTATTATTTCACCTATTTTTATAATTTAAATATCTCTTAAACCGTTAATCGTAAAGTGAAAATATTTACACCATCACGACGAGCATTTAATTATCTTTCTATAGACGGGCACTTTGATATACTTTCGAAAAAAGAAAAAAAATTCGTTTTTTTCACGTTTTTTTGTTGTTTTTTTTACGTTACTGAAATTTGCATGAAAAAAATCATATATGATAAAACACTAAATTGAATATCACATGTGATATTAGTGTTAAATCATATATGATATGTAATATCATATGTGATATTACACTAATATCACATGTGATATTACATATCATATATGATATTACAATAATATCACATGTGATATTCAAATTTGTGTTTTATCATATATGATTTTTTAATGCAAATTTCAGTAACGTAAAAAAACGAAAAAACTTAAAAAAAAACGTGAAAAATACGAAAAAAAATTTTGTCGAAAATATATCAAAGTGCCTATCTATAGAAAGATAATTAAATGCTCGTCGCAATGATATATTTTTTTCGCTTAACGATTAACGGTTTGAAAGATATTAATATTTGAAAAAAAATGATGTAAGTGGGTTTTTTAAATTGTTGGGATTAATCTCATCCATTAGATCAAATAAAAATGGAGGGTGGAGATTGATCCTTTAGTATGTAAATAATCTTTTGTCCTCAAATGATCTTAAATCTAAAATGTTATCTTAATATAAAAAATACTTTTTATACTTGAAATACATATATTTTTCCCAAATATCGATATACATATTAATTTTTTTTAAAATAAATTGTGAAATTCGGGTTATTCGGGACAACCTAAAAACCGAATCAAACTAGAATTCAATCGAACCGAAACGAAAACCGAATTCAAATTTGGTTCGGTTTGATTTTCGAATTAACCTTAAAAAAAATTAATCTAACTAACCGAACCGAAAAACCCGATACCCAAATCGATCAACACCCCAGGAGATGACGTTGATAGTACAAGCGTTTAAGATTTTTTTAAAGCTTTTTGGGATTAAATTTACATAGTTGCCCTCAGTCAAATAACTTTCCATTGCATGTTCTTATTATTTCCGTGATCAAAGCCTCTTAGCATTTTAGTCTGGTACGTTTGTCAGTTATTTATTCTATATTATAATACATAGCAGGTACCCGCGCAATGCAGCAGCGGATACCATATGATTATATTTTCTGACAATGTAATGTTATGCGACTATAATTTTATTAAACAATTAAATTACAAATAACAATAATTTTAGTTATAACCGTGGAAATAATTCATCTCATGTTAACCAAAGCTACCACAAACAAAATCTTTATTCTTTCCTTCAACACAATCACCCTTCGTCAATTTTGGAGCCGACGACCCAATTCGACCCTCATGTTGCAATAGTGGCGACTTGGTCAGCGCAGTAGCGACCGAACCAGTCGACCGACCATTGCGGGCAGCCTAATGGCTTTATTTTTAAATGATTGGCTTAGTATTTTGATTAGATTGTACATTGTGATTAAATGGTTGTATATTTTAGTGAATGGGTAAATTAAATAGTGTATTAATTATATGTGTTGAATAGTGTTTTTTAGTTGTATTTGTGCTTAAAATAGTTTGTACATTGTGTTTTATAAATTATACTTTTTATCAAATGAGTGTTTTAAATATGACATTAATTACAAATGTTGACCAGTCAATATGTGTAGGTGTTTATGCATAAAGTAATTGTACATATAACTTAGGTAGTTGTATTTAATTTGTTTAAAATTTATATATGGAAATCTTAAAAAAATTAGAAGAGAGAGGGTTATCCCTCCATTATAAGTAGTATAGATATAGATGTATATTCTAATCTTAATTTCAAGCCTAATTTCTAACTAAAAATTAAGATAAAGAGCTTCAATCATGAGTGACATGTGTCACTTCTTAACAAACTCCAAGCCTAACTCCTAACAACTAAAAATTAAGATAAATAGCTCCAATTATAAAGTGATATGTGTAAATTCTCAACTAAAAATTTATCTTTATTTTCAAATTAAAATATCTTTTTATCTTTTAATTTTTTTTATAATCTAATTTCACAATATCTTTCTAAAATTTTGTGCTATTTAATTTAACATCCATCTTAATATATTTTTATGAGTTTTTAGTTTTTATATTTTTAGTGGGTTTATTTTATTTCAATTCAAATTTTTACAACTTTAACCTTTATTTCAATCAATACAATCTTGATTCGTCAAAATCATATACTTTTGGGGGGAGTGTTTGACGGGTAAAAGATTGCGAGGGTATTTCTATATCCGGGAATAATGATAACACGGCAAAGCTACGGGAACCCAAACAAACACATACAACTAACACATATACATTCGGAGTGTTGTGAAACGAATTCCATAAACGGGTAAGCAAACACATATAACTATACTTATCGTCACAGTTGTGCGCGGGTATCCAACTAGTATATATAATATTTTTTGTAATGTAGTTGTCTTATATTTTAATAATAAATAGGGGCATTTACATACATCCTCAACCAAACTTCAATGCAGGGCCGGCTTTAGGGGAGTGCAAGAGGTGCGATTGCATAGGGCCACCGTTTGACGAGGGCCACCAAATTTCATGCACTTCTATAATATATATGAACACAATATAAGACTCGAGCTTAATTAATTCATGCACTACTTATATATATGTATATTATGTGTGTGTTTGAGGGCCTCTTTATAGTAATAGCACATGGCCACTGAAATCCACGAGACGGCCCTGCTTCAATGATTACATATTTCTCTAAAGCATGCTTTAATAACATTGTACATCATGCATTAAAATTAATATATGACAATTAAAAGTAAAAATCATTGGCGTAATGAAATGAGCCTCTAATGATTTTCTTACATTGATGTAAATTGCACGACTTTGATGATTATAATAAATACACGGTGTTGATAGTTTAAATCTGCTACCTCAAAGGAATACGATTACTGTTATCTATACTAGATATAAAGAGTGTATGGTCAAATATTCAAAAGTGAAATCTTGAAAGTCAAAAGTGAGAGAAATGCATAGTGTAATTATCTATATCTATATACTACATATAAAAAGTGTATGGTCAAAAATTGAAAAGTGAAATCTTGAAAGTCAAAGGTGAGAGAAATGTATAGTGTAATTAATACTTTTATTAAAACACCCCATTACTTAAAAGTACAATAATTTATTCACATTATACAACCAATTAAAAGCATATCTACCAAATTAAAATACCCTTTATTAAAATGTACAATAAAATTTTCAAAATGTACAATTTAAATAAGCTAAAACATAATCCAAAATATAAAATAATTAAACGCACTAATTAATGTTATTTTTAAAACACCCTAAAATGAAAAGTACATGTTATTATACACATTATACAAATTAATAAAACACAAAAAGCTTCATACAAGTTAACAAGTAGATGGTATATATAGTTTTATAAATCGGACCGGACCGGACAAAGGGTTCAACCAGGAACCGTTGTCGCCACCGGTTCGGCTAACCAATAAAAGCCATCCGAAAACGAATTAGATAGGACCCGTTGAAACCGATACAAACTGATGGAATTAGGTCACATCGAGATCTATTTATCCGGTTAATCGTCTGAGGGTACCCGCCGCAGAAACGTGATGGTACCCTGCTATACTATATATAAAGGAAAAACCAAAAAGTAAAAAGTGAAAAGTTGAAACTAAAAAACGAAATGTTGAAAACATATATTTCAAAAGGAAACTATTAATACACATCGAAAATCGGGTTGACCCAGGACGCTCAAACCCGACGGGTTGACCCAGTTTAATTTGACCCGTTTTTTACCCAACCATCGGGTTGACTCGGTTTAAATCGACCCGTTTTTCGATCGAAGCGGTTCAATCGGTTGAACCACCCGGGTCGAACCGGGTTTCAAAACATTATGTTTAATCCTCAAATCTTCAAACTTTTATTATTTTTCGTTTATAACCCATGAACTTTTTTTTATCACTAAACGATCTGTCACTATAAAATCCCGTTGCTATGCACGGGTATTCGTCTAGTTTATATAATGGTTCAATTATTTTTTATGTTTTTTATTTGTTTATATTTTTATGTCATTTTACACTTTATAATTATAGTTAACAACTACGTTATCAAACACTTTTATATATAAAATAGCCAAAGGTTGCAACTATTGCTAACAATTTACAATTTACAGTCTAAAATTTACAGCATATAACTTATAGCTAGTTTTACCAAACATACTCATATCACTTAAAAAGTTTGTAACTTATAAGGGTGTTATTCGGGTTGACCCGGTTGGGTTCGGGTCAACTTGGGTCGGGTCAAATCGGGTCAAGCCTTAAAAAAATATACCCGAACGCGACCTTGTTTAGAATTCGGATCAACTCGGGTCGGGTCAATTTGGGTTCGGGTCAACTCGGGTTGGGTCAATCGGGTCGGGTCAATTCGGGTTCGGAGCCCGAGTATTTTACATGTAAAAGTGTTGTTGAGCCGGGTTAGTCGGGTTCGAGTCGGATCAAGGCTAAAAATATATACCCGAACCCGACCTTGTTTAGAACTCGGGTCAATTCGGGTTGACCCGAATATAATTTTGAACCCGATTAATCCGACGTAAATTTGACTCGGGTCAGATCGTGTTCGGGTCAGGTCAGCCCGAATGACACGCCGAAATCTCTAATGGTTGTTTCGATCCACTAAGTCACGAGTACAAACGTGCCTTTCTATCTTCCAGAGACTCAAAATTACAATACACTTTTGAATAAAAAACAAAAATATCTCGATAGCTAAACTAATCCAGTTACCCTTCAACACACCACCTTCTAGAACCTTCCACGTAACAAACTATCAATCCTCCAATAAAATCATTCCACGTGTACAATTTAAAACTTCCTTCCCGCCTTTTGTTACTTGATCACTCATTTCTTTCATATTATCTTTTCTGTTACAAATCACAATAACTAATTTCTTCTGTTCTCAAGTTGCTAATCTGATCATTTCGCTTTCATCATCAACCGTATAGGTACTCTAGCTTCACTGATTTCATTATTCACGTGACGTTTTTCACGATTGCCATTCACGTTATGTTGTTTACGATATCGTTAATCGTCCATTATCTGTTTAAATAAGTACTGAATCGATTAACTAGGTTTTGCTTCACATTATGAATTTATACATCATGTTATTTTACTAAATTTATGTTTCGGTATGTTATTTAGGTTTACAACGTTTCGAATTAAGTTTGCTGAACTGATAGGTACTCTCGCTTCACTGATCTCTTTATTCGCGTTACGCTTTTTACAGTTCTCTGCGTTTAGTGTTTACGAAGTTCTGATTGCTGTTTATTAACTGGATTGATTAGGTTTTGCTTTACAGTATGTGTTTTTAATCTACTGATACATCACGTTTTTAGGTTTTCGACATTTCGATTAGAGTTTGTTAAATTTGATTAGATAAACGTGATCAAAACTATGAATTATCGCGCTAGTTTGTTGATGAATCGATATTATGATTAGCGATTTGCGTTTACAAAGTTTTGATTGCTTTTTGTTGATTCACATTATATATGTTATTTACGATCATTAATCGCCTGTTTAATACTGAATCTACTGATACATCATGTTGTTTTACGGTTTTATGTTTCTGTATGCGACATTTCGATTAGAGTTTGTTGGATCCGTGATCGAAATTATGAATTATCATGCTAGTTGGTTGATGAATCGATATTATGATTAGTGATTCATGATTATAGTTTATTGAATCTATTCTACATGATCGACATTTGGATTCATATAGTTAGTTTGTTGAATCGGAAATTTTGTTGAAATAGACGCTATGTACATGATCGACACGTGGATTGTTATGCTGATGAGTTGTACTTAGACCAATTCGATTATGTTATTCAATATGAGTTCCTGATTATTTGTGTTGGAGTTTCTCCGATTCACATTTCTCGCTCAGTCACATGAATTTGGCATTTCCTAAGTCCTCTGTTGTTGTTGCGAATGCCGTTTTGCTGTAGCGGAATTTGACATGCGGTTTCTGAACTTTGTAGCTTATTATTAAGATGCTTATGATTTTGTTTTCTGATTTCATTTGGCTCATTTTATAGATACTTAAAGTAATGTGTTTATTATATTCATTCTATCGTTGAGTTTAAAGATCTACTCTGCTTCGTTATCCAGTATTATTAATGCTTTGATCTTAGCTTCTTGAGGATGATTTAGGCTCTTCTGTACCTCTATGTTGATTAGGATCACTATCCCCTTCTCATATTACAATACGGTTTCCAGATGTATAAGTTTAGAAAATTGAATTAGTACAAGTGATTTAATCATTTGACTGAGACTATATGTTGATTTTACTGGAAGACAATATGAAATTTATCTAACATCACTAGTGCTGAAAGACAATGGAATGTTACAAGAAAAAGGGATAATGTTCCCTTAGCTGCTTCATCTGTTTGTTTAATGCTAATTCATGCTTTATCAAACTATAGATGGTGGTCCTTCTATGATTTCCATTATGCTGTTTGTATAAGGTTTAAAAAAGTTTGTATCAGAACGGATCTGTTTATTCAAGTTCTTATGGTACTCAGTATCTATTTCAGGAACTTTCCGTAATAGGATCAGCACCATCTACAAGTTTTCAAGATATCGTGGTTAATTAGGTGTTGGACAAAATGAGTCAATCAGGAAAAGACAAGGAGTTGAAGTCAGATACTGAAAGTGAAGAGAAAGAAACGACACAGTCAGAGCCAAAACCTGATGATGATGTGAAAAGTAGTTCAACTACCAGTAGCAGCACTAATGAAGAGGATGAGAAGAAGTGCATGGATGCAGTGGATTTCTTAGCACGACAAGCCAAAGGAATTGTGATTAAAAAGCAAGGAACTGAAACTGGTAAAGGAAAATCACCTGCTACAGCTGCTGCTGGAAAGAGAAGAAAGAGAGCAAGTGGAGGTATTAAGAGGTCGATTTCACTAAGATCAGGACTGAATGAGCTTGGTTACAGTTTTTCCTCAGATGATGAGCCAGCAGAAGGCAAAGGAAATGAGAAAGAAACAGATGTTTTCAGTGATTCAGGAACAGATACAGAGGAAGCATGTAAGAGAATAAAAAAGAACAAGAACAACGATGATGATTCAGATAATGATGGAGGTGCAGATGGTGCAGGAACTGGAGCTGGGGCACGTGCAGGTCTATCGATTCAGGCTTAGGATGACTTGCAGAAGAATTTTGGCTGACAACGTGATGTTGTTTTTGTTGTGCATTCTTCAAGGGTTATAAACCATTTGACAGCAATTTACTTGATTCTATTTTCTGATAGCTAAGTACATGAGTAGAGTACATTGGATTTGATTCACACATTCATTGATGATATCGTTGATAAATGTAGTTAGTGTGGAATTTGGAATTTGTTAAAATTGAGATTAGTGTGGCTATGGGATTAAGACCATGAGATAATATGGAATTTGTTAGTTCATAATGGATGCACTGATAGTGATTGAATTCTGTATTTTGTTGCGATATATATGAATATTGTATTGCAGATTGAAGAGTGTGTAGACAAATTAGCACACTGTCGATCTGATAAATTTGGAAACATAAATAGGCATCAACTGTTGTCAGGATTTTGCTTAAAGGATATGTATTTCCTTAATGAATAATTTATGGTATTGCATGCCGAAACTAACTTTCCATGATCAAAGTAAGCACTAGTTTAGTAATGGTCATGAAGATCAAACGTGCAAGATTTGCCAAATATTGTACCAACTGAAAGTTGGGTCTGTTTTGGACAGTAATCTTCAAAGTGACTATTAGAATCAGATCATATCAATCAAAGCTATTATCGTAATCATTTATGTTGCAATACAATCACAATTAGTTTAGCACTAAATAATTCCCTAGTTGGGGAAGTCTCTATTTAAGATATTGTCTTTAGCTTTGCAAAAAAGTCTAGCACTAAATGATTCAAAATATGTAATGGCTGTTAAGTGAAAGGGCATATTGCTCTGTATTAGACTTAACCCCAAACAGATGATCAATGTCATTGACCTACCAATTGTGAAGGTTAAGTATGTTAGTTCAAAGGGTCACAGTGAAATTCTACAAAAGTTATGAACTTTCTGGATTAAAATCTTTAAATGTTTTTTATATAAGTTGAGCCGCATAAGAAACCGAGTTGAGAAACATAACTAAAAGAAATCGAAGTTGAGGGACAGTGGGATTACAGCTACAATGAAAAAAGGGGGATCATTACCTAAGCATTTCTCATGCCTGCAGTGGATTTATGAAACATATAAGTGGTGTGCTCTCTCGGCTCTCGCTTTCGAATGTGTACTTTTCAAGTATTTCAGCATTCAAAAATAGGAACAAAACAGCATCAAAGTTAGGTCTTAAACTCTTCAACAGATTCCAAGATCTAAATACAGGAAACTTGGATTACGACCTACTGTACCTCTCAACTATTGACATGATTCAGATCCAAAACAATCAAACTAACAAAAAGATTGAGACATGACGGCATGACTCTACTACCAGCAGTAACAAATAACAGCACTCTAAACCGGGTTGACCATCCTAATTCTTGGACTTGAACGAGTTGCTCGTGGTCCAGCTGCAGCTCCTGCTCCATCCGTATCAGGTTCATCATCATGTTTTCTTCCCTTCTTAAACTTCTTACACCCTTCCTCAGTATATGCTTTCACACTTCCACGAACAACTTCAGCATCAGATTTCTTCTCCTTTCCCTTACGTTTCTGGCCAGCTGCTTTTTCTGGAACAACATCCATATCCATCACATCCGTCCCTTTGCTCCCCGATCTTAGAGAATACGAACTTTTAACCACAGGAGGCCTGACATTTTTTGGGACTTCAAGAGTCAATCCTTTAGCTTTTCTTGTTTGCTGATCCACATCTGTTTGGGTCTTCTTTCCCACTTTAATCGGTCTCTTACCCCTGCCTCTTTCCTTAGCGACAGCTTCAGCACTTTTTAACTCTGGAACTGTATCTTTCTTCTCTTCACTGTCGCTCGTATTTGAGTCTGACATCATCTTCTCATCACTGTCGGTAGTTGATTCTGACTTCATCTTCTCATCTCTTTCGTTATTTGAGCCTGACTTCATCTTCTTTCAACAGTACTTTATATCACCAGAAAAACTTGAACAAGAAAGTTCAAAAACAGCCAAGTTCCTGAAACCAAAGATAATAAGAAGTTAAACAAGAACAGATTGGTTCATCAATGGAAATAAAGCACACCCCATAATCGCCTGATCATCTTATAAATCATGATCAAACTACGTGTCCTAAATGTATTATCTAAACTATGACATCGAATTATATAATCATCTTGACAAAGTTAACTCAAACAAGAATGCGAGATCGACTAAACTAAATCATATTTTATACCAAACCATAGTCAAGCAATTATACTGAAATTATATCCTGATTACAATCAATGTGACAGCCGAAATCAGAAATCGCTAACACCAAAAATGATTTAGATCTTCACAAACATCGTTATTACAAAGAAACTGTTAACTCATCATACATCCTAACATCAAAATCCATGCGTTAACAATGTGAAATACTAAGATATAAATAACTAACTCAGTAAAGAACTAATTTCATGCAGCAGACAATACAGCTAATTTAGTAATGACTGATGGAGAACATAAACAAGCTACTAATAGAATCAATGTGACAACAAAAATTAAAAAACGCTAACATCATAAATGATTTAGATTTTTATGAACATCGAATCTTAACAAAGATCTAACAAATCAGATCAATAAAAAGAAACTGTTAACCAAAACAAATGCGATATACACAACTCACTAATTGATAATCTTATTGTAAGATAAGCCGTAATGAACGAATGCAGCACAAAACCAAGAATCAAACGCTAACAAAATCAAATAGACACAGATAGCTAGTATGAAACGGTTAATTTCATGCAAATTCATTAGCAAAATATGCGACGAATTGATCAAATTTTCTTCAAGATTTTCATAGTTAACATGTAACAGACTTATACACAAGAAATGTGAATCTAAACATCCAGTTTTTATAACTCAACCAGAGTAATAAACTGCAAAAACCGTAAAGAACACGACACATATTAACTGATTTACGAAGAGCAATTATGCTGATTAAAACGGAAAGGCTAACATCAAATCCTCATGAACATCTTAACATGCAAAGACTAAGAAACTCAAATAAACACAGATCAATATAAATAAACTGTTTACTCATGTGAATTCATAACAAATCGATACAAAGAATTAACTAACTGTATGCACTTATTATACGTAAAACAAAACCGTAATGATCAAACACCATGCAACTAATAGATCGATAAGAATGTAGCAAAAAACGCAAACAAATTAATCAAAATTATCATCAAGATTCTTCATAAGTAACAACTAACAAACTGTAATGCACAAGAAACGTGAATCCAAACATTCTATATGATCGATAAAGAACGATTACCTATCGACGTACGACCAAGCTAAGAACAAGGAATATTGTAGGAGTATCAGAAAATGAATGATTAGCAGAACTTAAAGATCAATGAGAGTTCATTTAATTTGGATGTTAACAGGTGAAAGTTTGTTATGGTGACTTTTAACTGAATCCATCAAAATTTATAATCAAGTAATATGAGTTTAAAATGGCGGGAAATTGTACATGTGGAGATATTCTATTGGAGTATAAGTGTGTCTTGGATGTTAAATTTTCTAAATACCGTTGTATCACAGTCACACGTGCAATCGTTTCAAGATTTTATGTTAACTGTTTTGAAGCGGGATGACTGAGATCATCATGCTTAGTTTATAAATCATGGTCGGATAAATCGATGTAGACACAAAATTTCTAATACTTTTTGTATTTCTCATTTCTCTTAAAAAGAAATATATTAAATTTTTTTATTTGCCCGCAATAAGTGTGACACGTATTTTTGCGAAAGTATAAATTTGGCGCAACGGTGAAAATTATATTAATCATCAAACATTTACATCATAAACATAAGAGGCTGTTTTGGACACTCCCAAAACACCTACTTAATACTGCAACAGAAACATTCATACAGATATTACTACCAATATGTCTGATATATCTCAGATAATCTGATCAGAGAATAGACCTCCAAACACAAAGCTTCTTCCTTAACCACTAGTACAATCGACACTTCTACCTACGACATTTTTTACACATTCCCGACGCCAAGGCGTAGCCAACAGTTAGTCGGCTGAGCCTCGTAGCGAAAGTCCTTCCCGACGCCAAAAAATTAACCTTCCCGACGCCAACGTGGGACCCACACTGTGTTTTCTGGTCAAAGTTTTTTGTGGTAGAAAACCTATGGTGTCGACGCCCCGTCGTCGCCACCATATTACTAATCACGTAATTAGTTAGCGAAATTAAAACATAATTAACTTAACCTAATTATTCTCAACGCCATGTCGTCGGTAACGTGACAAAAAAATAACATGTTTCAATACGGTCCCTACGCCACGTCGTCAGGACCATATTAAACTTTTATGTGTTCTTGTGGAGCAGGAAATATAAGATTAAGAACATCACATACAGAAAATTCATCTGGACGACAATATTATGCATGTCCTCTGTCGAAGGTGAACAATCATACATTTCTTATTTATGTAAATATACAAATAATTGGGTTGTAATCTCTTATAATTTTCTTATTATGTAACAGCCCAGAAAAAAAGATAATGGGTGCGGATATTTTATGTGGAAGAGTGAATTTGACGAGTACTTAAGAATAATCTCTTTTGCTTCAACATCTCAAGGTTCTGGATCTGCACCAATAGAGTGCTCAAGTTGTAATGCCAAAGATCTTAGGATAAACATGCTGGAATCACAAAAACAGGTGCTAGGGACAAGAGTAAGGATGCTGGAGGCAAGACTAGAAATGGCAAGGATTCCTGATGACCACGCATGTCAGTCGGATGCAATACTTCGTGAGCTGTTAGGTGACATGGAAAATCTTCGTATGTAGTTGTTGTCGTTGTTGTTCTTGTAGTTGTTGTTATTGTTGTCCTTGATGTTGATGTTGTTGTTGTTGGAATAATACGTAAGTAATATTGCTTTTTCTGATAAGAACCATATTCATCATAAATTTCGGCGCCATACGTATTAAGAACTTCATTAAATAGATACATCGACGATAAAACCATTGTCCACTCCCGTTCTGACGTGTAATCAACCATTGTTATGTGTGTTTTGTGCGAATTGACGATTGGGTTTTTTGTGTCTATTTGTGTTTTACGAATTGAGGATGATCGGTTAGGTTAAACTGTAAAAAAATTAAATTATATAAGTTTATATAAAATTGAACACTTTTAAATAATTACACGTAACAACAACTTTGCCGACGCCATGTCGTCGACATGATAACAAAATAAATAACCATTTTATTCCTACCGACGCCATGTCGTCGGCAACGTTAAAACAAAATTGATTAGCATTAATCACACGCTAATCCACCCAACAATTATATTGATTTATATCCCGACGACAGGGCGTCGGGAAGATGTGAGCGCCAAAAGATCCCGCCAAAAAATTTCCTAAAAATACAAAGTCAAATTTGACGTTTATTTTACCGACGCCCTGTCGTCGGCATTATATTGACAAAACAATTCAACGTACCTCCCCCTGGTCAAGCGTTTTTTTTTCGTGTAGCGTATGTTGCCGACGCCATAGTGGCATCGGCATTGTGTTTGTCGCCTGTTGTCCTGATTCTTGTAGTGAACCTCAAGAACTGAATTCACCATTAAGTGCACCTACCATCTAGCTACATTTCCCTTCTCCCTTCCACCAAGACTACTCAACCTGCCACCACAGTGATCAAAGTAGGAAAAGGAGAAAGGAATCACTAGGAACCCGTATCCCTTCCCATCAAGGGCTATGCCAAACACCCTATATTTCCATCTCAAAGAATGTCTTCAGGTGTTTGGGAACACACTCCTTGATGGAAGCCCATCCATTACCTCCTATGACAATGTGTTGGGTGGACCAAGAAGGTTCATCTTTCCTACACTCTCTATTCCACCATCATACATTGTCCCCCCAGCCATATACCCTTCACAATGAAGAGCCCTACTTTATGGTACATCTTATCTGATTAGACCTCCTTTTCACCCAAGATAGCAACTTGTTTCCTCCCAAGGCCAAACAAGCATAAAGCTACAAGGGTTACTAAGGTACAGTCATATCACAATAGACTCCTAGGTACAAGGTACTTTATCAGTGTTATGGCCTGAAATTCATTGCTCTTGAAAAGGCAAAGATTCATTCTAGTAGTAAACTACCATACAGATTCACATAATCCCATACAACTTGCTAACTTCTCAATACCAAACACCCCCTTAACTGACAGAGTTGCTTTCATTTCCATCCCAATATTCTATAAGAATATCTTTTGTCACCTCAAACATCATATTAACTTGCCAGTCTTTAGCCACTTTCCGAGTCTGTGCATTCCTTTTTACATGAAGACTTGACAGTTTCAACCTTAGATTGTTGACAATGATCTTTAATAGTTCTTGTGCACTTCTTTTCTCCCCTAAAAATAGTCTCTTATTTCTTTCTTGCCATATATAGTATACAACAGCTACCAAGGCATTTCTTCTAATCACACTTAGGATTGACTTTTTGCAAGGAAGATTCTAATTTTGTTAGCATTCAAAGAATAGGTGATTCCTTGAGTCAGGCAATTCATCACACAAAGGACAAGAATAATGATTCTCAGGGTACCACTGGGCAAGCTTGTCCTATGTTGTTAACCTCCCGAGATAGTTAACCATAGGATAAATGAGTGTTTAGGATAACAGTGTGGAAACCAGACCACATCAGACCATAAGACTTTAGGTTTAACTTTCCTGCAGTCCTTCCAAGCAACACAAATCTTAAACTTTACATGTTTCCGTTCATTAGTGATCCACTCAGTGCATTCAATTGAGGCACATGTATATTTTGTGTTATGTTCTGAACACTCCATTCAGCAGGCCAAAGCCAACTGCCATTGTGAATCATATCATTCAATTTAACTCTGCCATCATAGCTTGCATTGGATACAACATCCCTAGGGAATACTTCCAACACAGTGCTATTGCCCCGCCACTTATCATGCCAGAAGAAATATTTCTACCATCACCAATTTTACTGTAAATATGATCTCTCATTCTATCTCTTAATGACATAATTTGCTTCCACCCACAACTAGTATTAGGCTCACACTTTACTTCCCAAATAATTTTTCCTTTAAGCCTTATTTCATTTATCCATTTGAACCAAAGAGATTCTTTATTGCTAGCTATGTTCCATAGGTGCTTAGACATAAGAGTTTAATTCCATGCACTGAAGTCTTTAATTCCCAAACCTCCTTCATTTTTAGGCAGACAGACATTTTTCCATGCAAATTTAGCTTTTCCTTTTATAAGATCTCTTTGACACCAAAGAAATCCCTTAAGAATTCTGTCAATATCTTTAACAATTGTGTTAATACAAATAAGCCGTAAAAACGTTTATTTATATTTTACGATCTTCTAATGTTTTGTCGATAACAAACGTAAAATCATTTTAACGAAACAAATAAAATACGTAAATGGTTTGAGCCAATAGTTTACTAACACACTTACATTCTCATATAAAACACTAAACAAGTAATAG
This sequence comes from Chrysanthemum seticuspe, assembly GCA_019973895.1. Taxonomy (NCBI): domain Eukaryota; kingdom Viridiplantae; phylum Streptophyta; class Magnoliopsida; order Asterales; family Asteraceae; genus Chrysanthemum; species Chrysanthemum seticuspe. The sequence goes on along the minus strand of BPTQ01000007.1, from coordinate 112,706,845 downwards.
TGTTTATATTTTATAGAAATGCATATGTATAACAACTAGTGTTTATATAATGGGTATATATATACATACTTAGTATACATTATAATGGGTAAGAATCTAAGTACTTGACCCATTAACTAGATACATTGAATGTAGTTGGGTAAAACCCAAAGTCCATGACCCATACCCATGGAGCATGATCCATAACCCATGACCCATTGCATGACATCATGCATGAAGTCATGTTGGGTATTATCCATAGTCCATGACCCATATCCATGAGCCATTGACTAGATGCATTGCATCTTCTACATACATTGTATCTATTTGGATACCCATGATCCAAAGTCCATGACCCATGACTCATGATCCATGACCCATAACCCATATAGGAGGAGCGTCTGGCGGATCCCCCAGTTTACATTGGACGGATCCCTCATGTAAAGGATTCGTGGGATCCGGAGAACAGTAGTTGATTTTTTTCTATAAATAGTGAGCCATTTCTTCATTATAACTTACCCCTTTCACACACATTCTCTCTTAGTGTTGTAAACTCTCTAACCTCAGATCCAAAGGATCTTTCTATGTAGTTTTGTGTTTGTGTGATTCTCTAGGTTCCTCTTAAAGGCGAGATCACCACCTCTTGAAGTCGAGCAAGCTCAAGTCCATGGGTTGCCAAGCCTCATCATCATCAAGACTACTGATGTTATCTTGTTGATAGTTCTTTCCTATCTCATTAGAAGTGTTGTGTTAAAAACATAGGTGAAGGATGTCTAAAGGGTCAAGTCGAAGGCATTAGTGAAAGGTACCGAAGATCCGTGTCAAAGGCATTAGTGAAGGGTGCCGAAGGTCCGTGTTGAAGGCATTAGTGAAGGGTGCCTAGGTGTCGTGTCAAAGGCATTAGTGAAAGGTGCCTAGGGTGTACATTCGATATGGTGTATCGATGTATAAGATAGATTAGTTTGGGTCAAAGGATATTGATATCCTTGTTGATATTGTAATAAGGAGTGGATCTCCTTTGGGATAAGTGTTGTGTAGTGTTGGGTAGTAGTTCATCCTTTGTAATGGAACTCGGTATCTAGCCTTGTACAGTATAAAGTGTAGGCGACGTTGTGATAGGTTTGGTTCTACCTCGTGAAAGAACCCGGTGTCTAGCCTTGTACCGGATAAAGAGTATGTGACGTTGTGAAGGCTTCTCCGCCACAAGGAGCTTGTGTTGTGTAGTGATTACGAACTCTCGAGTAGGTGACCCGAGGAGTGGAGTAGGGCAAGGAAGGTTTCCTTGTAGCCGAACCACTATAAATACTCGCGTTGTGGTTTTGTGCTTCTTACTCTTTAACTTTGCATTACTTACTTAAATGATTATCTATCATCATCCAACACACACCTTTAATAAGATTGACATAAGTTGATCTAAATAGTTTAAAACGAAGTTTTAATCGGTAAAACTATTCAACCCCCCCTTCTAGTTTTCCACAATTGGTACCAGAGCTTCGTTACCAAGTTTTTTAGACTATATTGTACTTTAAAAACTTGACACGATCCGTGTATGATTGAAAACTACAAAGAAGGCTTTTACAAAAACAAACACCATGTCTTAAAAACACTTTTGTAGGATGTTGATTAGATGACAACATCATATTTTTTATTTCTTATTTTATCTTACAAAAATGCACTAACCTTTTTTGTCATTCTTTTAGTTAAGCTCTTTTTTAAATCAAGCCATAGGAATTCCTTGGTAACAAGATTACCTTTCTTAAGAAGGTATCTTAAACCACCACCTAGATCTCGAAGGAACCGGAGTTGTTTATTAACATTTTCTTTGTCAAAAGAAAAGGACACTCATAATTGCATTAGAGGTTTGACTTTCTTAAAACTTATCTCTAAATATAATTAGCTTAGAATAAGTATGCTTGCATAGGAACCTATATGGTTATATTAAATTTTATTAGTTTTAACATATGCTTTAGTGATATACGTGGCTTCATTAGGAAACCCTCTTGCATACGTGTTTCTCTTCCGTCTATAGTCTAGGTATATAAATATGTGTTATCTTAATCTAAAAATCAAACCTCTCTAATAATAAAACAAAACACAAATCTCAAAAATTCCTCCTTCCCCATAAAATCCTTTCCGATCGTTCCAACACCACCAAACCCTATTTTTTTTTTCAAATCTTCCACTTTCAAAAATTACCTCTCATTCAAAATCCATTTTCCTCCTCATCTCACTCTTCAAAACCAAGGAAGAACTTCATCATCATGGTTTACATCTCCTTCGTGATCATCGTCTTGACACTCATCGCCCTCGTGTATCCCATGATCAAGTTTTCTCATGGATACATGTACTTTGTGTTGTTAATCTACATTTGTATCATATATCCTATCCTTTGTATTGCTCTTAGAATTGAATTGAAATATTACTAATATATTAGTTTATCTCGTTTATTTCTCATAATGTGTTTATCATATTTTTCCATTCGTATCTTTAAAAACCTTGACATATTTTCGAAATCTACAATGCATGCTTAGATAGTAAATATTGGCTAAAACACACCTCTTTTTATAAACCTAAAAGTTTCAAAAATCAATTTTACATCAAGATCATTTTTCTGTCACTGCAGATCCACGGATCCCTAAAGTTTAACAAGCCGGATCCCTTTTAAAAGGGAACCGGGAGAACCGTGGAACTGGGAAACAGAAACTCATGCAACATAAAAACCTCTTCATAAAAACCTACCATAAAAGGAAAAATCCTACTAGAATGTTAGTACAAAGTAAGTTAATTGTCATTGTTAATAAAAATAAGGATAGTCAAATAAAAACATTATGGGATTATTTTCACCTATCAAATATCCTCTCTTTTTGATGCATCACTTTATCATAACTTGCTCATATAAGTTATTCATTTCACTTCCATAGGTCTCATCATAACTCATGAGTATGAATTCGAATTTCAACTCACTTATGTCTACATTCCTAATATCTCCCTTGAGCCTAACACACCTGTCAATCATGTCCGTAATAATCTCAAAACTCGTTACTTTCATGAAGGACGTATTGTTGACTCACCTCTACTATACCAAGAAGATATCAATACCTCATTCCGAACCATAGGACTAGAAGGCCTTATCGGAATTAACGAGAAAATATGTCCACGATTTGTGTTGGAATTCTTCCGTCAAGTTGAACTCGTTCGTAACGAGGATCGATCTCTATCACTATGGTTTTGGATCAAAAACCAAATCATGGACAATGTGCCTTCACTGAAGATTGGTCTCTTGATTCTCTCTTCAACTACCGTGAAGAAAATAGTCCATGTTGTTCACACATATCTTCCCCTCAAGAATTAACTCGCATGTTATGCAAACCTCGATCCAATTACTCAGATCCAAACATAATCTATACACATGATATCCGAGATGATCTTAAACCTCTCGCGGTCATTATATGTGAAAATGTTTGGAATCTTAGGGGAATCGAGAAATTCTTCCCGCTTGTTGTGCTCACATAAAGTATTGTCTGCTAACCCAACAACCATACAATCTCGCCTATTTCTTCGCAAGACGAATTGTAAACCTTCAAGGAAACAAGAACAAAATAATTCCATACGGAATGTTCTTGACACGCCTTTATCAACATATCATGTACTTTCAACCTCAATTTCAAAGTCCTTTATATGTACTTGTGAACAAGATGATGGAACCTTTGAACACATCTCACATCACGTCATTCTTCGTTCCTGAATCCGCAAATACTCATCATCCATTTGACGATCCATCAAACGAAAACGCACAAGTGATAAGGATTTAAAACATACGCTTTTAGGGGGTCATTTAAGCCCTAAATCGACCATTTTTATATCTGTTACTGCTTAATTTCGTTCCTTTTCACTTTTAAAGTCTCTTGGAAGCAAAATGCTAGAATGAAGCATATTTGGACGAAAAAGAGCAAAGACATGAAGAAAATGGCAAAGTCAAGATCGAAGCCTCTCAAAGCTGATCAAACAGTACCTGACGGCGTCCCAATTAAAGGGAGATGCCGTCCCTCTATAAAGACTTGATCAAAACATGCACCAGACGGCTCAGTGGAAATTTTGTTCATATAACCTGACGGCGTCATGTTGTAAAGAAGTAGGGCGTCACTCACAATTTTTAACTCAGACGGTCCAGATCTAGAATCAAGACAACGTCCAACTGAAGAATGACGGCATCACAACTCTAAGGTGACGCCGTCCCATCGATGACTTGGCCAAGAAGAAACCCTAATGATGGCAAGCTGACGGCGTCCCATGCAAAAGGTGACGTCATCGCAAGTGTAAATCTATATATAGAATACGATTTTTCTGCATTTAAGGAGGTAGACTTTTGGAGAAAAAACCCTAATTAGTTTGTAGTCCAATTTGGACAGTATCTTAGGGTCCCATACCCTATTTTACACATCGAGATAAGTATTTTAATCCAAAGTAACATTATGTCTATCCCTTATTCGATTGATTGTGTGTATGCTTGCTTGTTTACCATGTCTAGCTAAATTTCTTGTGTGTTTGCTTAGATCTATGAAACCTAGTTATTGATTATTATTAGGTTGTTTCTTATCTTAATTGTAAATTGTCTTAGGAGTGCAACTAGGCATCATTCATTGTATTTAATGCTTGAGTATGCTTTATGAATGTGTGGCTTATGAATGAAATAGCCTAGGCTTGCCGATTTCGTATGTCATGCCCGAGAGATAACCTCAAAGAACTAGAGACTACGCATACCCTATGACCTTAGGAATACAACGCGTTAAGATAAGGTGTGACAATTCAACCGACCAATAAAATATAACTAGAGAGTAATAGTATCTAGGTAAACATATTTTTAATCATCATACGAGCACACTTCAATTAGACATAAGACTACCCGTAGTAATAGATAATTAGATAAGTAGAGTAACACCCCCAACCAATTGCCCCGATATCTTTACCTTAGCTTTCTAAAAAACCATAAAAAGATAAAAAAGAATCATCCTCAACCCCCTCCTTCTTGTCATACATTTCTTACTAGCATTCCTATTCCCTTAGAGAGCGATATCAATCCCCGAGGCTTACCCAATACTACACTACAACGATTAGGTTCATTGCCTAGGTGGTTGAAAAACTTGCTCGAAGAAAAGGAAGTTCCTTTGACCCCGAACGCGCTTCGTACGCGCATCAACAAGAAACCTAGTCTCTTTTACAAATAGGTTCAATCCTTAGGATTCATCTTTTATCTTTGTAATATGATCATTCCCATGAAATAAAACATTTTTCGTTTGATATCTCACTTATATAGATGTTCAAATTCTTTAGAAATCACTGGTCTTAATATACGACACCTTATGGAAAATCTGCACACTTTCTGTGAAGGTACTGGTCTGCAGTAGCCGGATCCCTGGGTTATAGCTAACCGGATCCATCATATGAAGGATCCGTGGGATCCAGGCAACCAGAAGTGGATTCGCAGACCTCCACACTTCAATCCATTCCTCTAGACCACATCATACTAGCTAAACATGACTCTTTAGGATCACCTAAGTCTTCCTCAAGCTCAGTAGGTCTCACACTCACTCATAGCTAACTTATGATCACATTCAAGATATCTTTGATTTATCAATTCATCAAAACTCACCACATTTTCGCTTTAATACTCACACATTGTTCCTCACATCTCAAAAAACATAGTTAGATAGTTTGCTCAATTTTAGCAAATTAATTTTAGTCATTTTTACCCCAAAATGGGCCAAAAACTAGTTTTTCATTTATCATGATTTTTGAGGAATTTTACAAATTTATTTTGAGCTACCATCTGATCTCTAGGATCACTTAACTTCACTTGACATTCTCAAATCTCTTAGCGTCATCCTTGATCACCCATTGGTGCTCATAAAGTCCTATTTCTTTCCATAAAAGGCAATCATTAGCTACCATCAATCATTTCTCTTGATCATTTAAGACCCTCTTAATTTAAGACACCTAAGAAGACTGAAACACTCAAGATGTATAGCTACTAGAACTTACAAAACATCTTTTTCTTTTTTCTTGGTTGCTGAGAGCCGGATCCCTAGGCTTAGCCTAGACGGATCCCTCATTGGAGGGAACCGTGGGAACTGGTTGTACATAATCAGCTAATCCTAGCTAAAACAATCATTTCAAGCTTTCCTTGCTAACTTGAACACTTCATCTTGCCTTAATTGACTTCTTTGATCAGTGCAACTCTGAAGCTGACTCTTGTGCATGCAAATCATTGCATTTTAAAGGATCTTGGTGGTTTAAGCTTTGAATTCACTTACCAATTCCTTTCATTTATAAACTCCTTTTGTTAATACCTCTAAGTCACCATTCATAACATCATTCTCAGCAACTAAAAGCCTCTATTTCACTATCCATTTATCATTTCATCATGAGGAAAGCTCCTAGTGCCAACTCCTCAAAAAAAAAAAAAAAAAAAAAAAAAAAAAACTTGCTCGTATTGTTCACGAAATTTCTTCAATCGAATCATCACCCATTAAATCCACAAACGCTAGGATTTCCCTCAACCAACTCAACCAATCAAACCAATCCTCAAAAGGATTGTTCCCACAAAACTACCATTGCCAAACACTACTATACCTCCTAAACCAAACACCCCTATTTCCACTAAATCATCACCTTTGGTGCCTAGAGCCGTATCATTCACCACTCCACTTTCATCTCCACAACTCTACAACTTAGAGGACTTGCCTTTTAGGTAATCTCATCCTCCACCATTGCCAACATTCTCCTCAATAGAGAGAATATCGCAACAACAAAACCATGGTGTTGAAACGACACTAGCATCGATATCATTTTCTCCATCACCCTCGAATAGTACCTTTTGGATTATAAGGAATCATCAAAGTCAACCACCCGATCACATGGAAGTAGATACCTCTCTACCACCGTCCTCGACACACATTCCACCACCTTCACCCTTATTTGATCCACCTCCAAATGTACCTCCACATATTCCTCCTTCTTTTGAGAATCCTCAACCTTCCTCATTCAACCTTACATCTCAAACCATTCCATTTCTACCACCACCACTTCCAAGCCATGACAAATATTGTTATCATTGTCAACATATTGAAGGTTTAGTACATGAACTACGTTAAGAGCTACGTTTCATGTGTTATCACCTCCTCGAACGTTTCGACGAGGTCAACAAAACTAAACACTCCTAAGCTTAAGAATTCAAGTGGTGTTCTAGTCTTAAGACTAACTTAGATTGAATAGGAATCATATTTCATGTTTAAGTCATTCTCTTAGTTTTAGAGATATGTATATCATTTCTCGTATTTTTATTGAATGAAATTACATGTTATATGCCATATTGTCTTGAGAATATGTTTCGTACCTTAATACATAACTCATTTTGATGTTAACATCACATTTTACATCCACTTGTTGAATTGAGAATGCAGGTTACGGATCCCTCACTTTGGCCTAGACGGATCCCTCCCAGGAAGGAACAGTGGGATCCGTGCAACAGAAACAATTTTTCTTACTAATTTGAGTCTTATTTGTAAGAAATTATTCATCATATACTTGTTTTCTAACCTTTGTTTTGTAGATTTTCAATATACACTGAACACCTTGACACCCTCAACAAGGGGGAGTTTCTTGTCAAAGTAAAACATTGCAAAAACGCTTGCAATACTTTCACATAAGAGTACATTACTACTTGACGTCCTCCTCACAAAGGAGCACTCGTCAAGGGGGAGCATGTTCGTCTAAAAGATGAAACCATTTGCAAACGATATTGCAAAACACTCGTTTAGCTTTCCTAATTACTTGATGCCCTCAACAAAGGGAAGCACTCGTCAAGGGGGAGCTAAGACGAGAATCCTTCTCTTTTCTTACTCTCTATTTTTCATATTTTTACTTTTCACATGTTTTTCTTCAAACAATGTGTTAGTTTCATTTCGACGATCTTTTTGTTTCGACAAAAAGGGGGAGAAGAGAGTAAAAACTCCAATTCAAACTTTTACGAATTTTAGTTTTTCCTTCAAATAATCTTATTTTTTGTTATCAACAAAAAGGGGGAGATTGTTAATACAAATAAGCCGTAAAAACATTTATTTATATTTTACGATCTTCTAATGTTTTGTCGACAACAAAGGTAAAATAATTTTAACGAAACAAATAAAATACGTAAATGGTTTAAGCCAATAGTTTACTAACACACTTACATTCTCATATAAAACACTAAACAAGTAACAGTGTTTACATCTTATAGAAATGCATATGTATAACAACTAGTGTTTACATAATGGGTATATATATACATACTTAGTATACATTATAATGGGTAATGTAACACCCCCAAAAATGGTTTGCAGCGGAAGAAAAGGTTTTTGGGATGCTACTCAATTGGATCATAACACAAAGTGAAAAATAAAGATTTTTCTTAAAAGATTTCATTTATTGAAGTAAAATAGAGTTTACAAAGGTTGATTTGTTGCGGAAAAATGGCCCATTAATAAAATGTGGTCCCCATTCGTAAATAAGAGTCATCTATGACCATGCCATGCCAATGCCCAAGCGCCTCCAGAGTTAGTTATCGCCTTTTCATCCTGAAAATACATGCTAAAAAGTCAACACAATGGTTGAGTGAATTCATAGGTTTAGTAATAAAGCAGTTGATCACAAGATTTTCAAGTTTAAAAGAAGCCATGGGCTACATTGTTATACGCCCATAAAAGAAAGTTGATATTATTGCACTAAGCTCATGACACCAAACTAACTGCATACACCTAATTACTGGTGTAAGTAAATAAAATTGCCCCTCTGAGATGTAATAGCCAATTACATAGAGATACCAAATATAGTGCACCCCGGTTATTTCCGATAACCGAGTCGGGGTCGTCAGTTCCCATAGTACTATCCACGATATTTGCGTTCACTCGCAAGTGATTAATGGTTCATGATGTAGGGGACTTTTGGCTGGCAACTTAGGCAGAGTCATAATATCAAGAGTACAGCAAACAGTTTTCAAGCAATTGTGATCATAAAAGCAGTAGTAGCATGTATTCTCCCCCAAGGAGTTTATAAAACAGTTAAAAGAGTAAAAGTGGGGCTATGAACTCACCTCAGTGATACGGTAGGAAATGCACAACAATAGCAAGTACGATATGACAACGGCTTCAACACGAAACCTAGATATAGTATGACAAGTCTTAGATAATATATTCCGTTTACGACCCTAAATGGTAATGTTTGAAAAATGATTTGCTATGAGACACTTGTATCATTTTAACTTGTGTGGTAATGCTTAAAGTTCAAAAATAAATGTTTTCAAAGACTTTCTCATGTGTTTGTGTTACGTAGCTTATGTGGACGTTATCGACATTCATGAAATGTAGTTGTGAAAATATTTCTTAACTTTTGGCTCTTGGAAATAGTGAGTGGAAAGGTTTATGAAACTTTCGTATAGGAGTTGACTTGGAATATTGGCTCGAGTATTATTGATGTGGGAATAATTACAAGTCGAATTGTATTTATTAGATTTGTTAGTCTTCGAGGTGTGTAAAGTACAATATATATTTATCGGATTTGTGAGAAAATAATATATTTGGAAAAATATAATATTTATAGTTTACGGGGATGTGGTCGTCAAATAAAAATACGTGTTACATATATTTACTTAAACGAAAAAGTGGTAAAATGTATAAGTTTATCAAATTTGTAAAAGTTTTAGGGTGACAAGTGTCAAAGTGCCAAGCTTGAGGAATGAAGTTGTAAAGATTATTAAATGTTTCAAAACATATAAAAGTTTCTAAGAAAATTGTTAGTTGGTTTGAAGTTAAGGGACTATAGTTTTAAAAACATATATAAGTTACAAACTTATAAGATTTTAAAGAAAATTGGCAAGGGATTTGAAGTTGAGGGGCTAAGGGTGCCAAAATGCGAAACTTGCAAAATAACTAACCAAAAATAAACAAGAACTGCCAAGTGCAGGTTTCGAACTCGTGACCTCTTGCTTACAAGAAGGACGACTCATCCATCTGAGCCAAGGGGTGTTTCATGTTTTCCTTTGTCGTTTAAAAGTATTTAACGAACGTGTAACTGTATATTTTGTATCCAAAATTTCTTACTGAGCATGCATTCTTTAGTGGTTGAGCTTTATGTTTGCATGCGTATGGTTTTCAAAAAAAAAATGTGAATAAGTGAATAAGCTCATGGATAGAGAACCAATTGTATCCTTACTGAGTTGTGGTTTGTTTGAATACATTTATAAAAAGGCAACCTTGGTTTGTAGAAAACTTATAAAAGTACATTTGGTTTGTAAAATGTAAAACAGGTACGTTTAGTTATACGAAGCAAGAACAACGAGGCCATTGTAAGTGTTGATAAAATGAGTTTCTTAACCACACAAGTTAACAACACAAGTGGTCGTGACAATGTATCGATGTGTTATAAATGATTTTGTTGAGAAACTATACCGTCCTATGTATGGAAAAGGAGAGGAATACTTACGACACCAAGAATGGTGGTGGAGAACACGTACGGACAAGAATGAGAACCAGAGAAACCCGATATGCTTTCCAAAGTAAACACGTTTGCTTCCAAAAATGAGAACCCGTTTCTTTAAGCTTATGAAACCTTTTGTAAAACCCTTCTTTTTATTCTTCATTGGTTAACAGTGAATGTGAGTGGGACAATAGTGAGAGTTTGAGTGGTGACAGCGAGGATGGCTTTGGTGATGCTCGATCAAACAGAACTAATGAAGATGAGTAAAGGAGTGAGAGTAGGAGAGGTTGTTTGTGGTTTTCTTTTGAAGGTGCATGAGAAGTTCACATCTTATGTAGGAATATCTATGGTAAAGTTTGAATCATCTTTAAAGGTCACCAGTTTGTGTCAACCCATTTAAAGATATGGATTTCACGTGACATGTAATGGGGGCAATGGGCAAAGATCCTTATCAACTTTCATCTTCAAGGTGATCTCGTGAAGTGGTTTTGATAATGAGGAGCAGAGTAGAAAGCGACCTATCTCCTTTGAAGCTTTTGAGGCGAATCCGTGATTTCTCATGGGGAAGAGAGGAGTTTGAAAATGACCTAACCTCATGGCTTGTCTTGAAATGCTTTGGAGGAAAAAGTACTCTGCCCTTTGATGGTGAGATGAGGAGGGTGAAGATGTGAAAGTGATCTTTCACACTTTCTTGGGGATAACGAAAGATGAGAGTTGAAGCAACAAGTCATGGGGCGTTAATTTAATAGTTGTAGGCTAGGGGGCTATTAGTCTAAATTTATCTCATGCATGTTGTAAAATATCTAAAGGGTGCGTTTGTGATTTCTGCCACTCGATCACAAAGGAAAAATAAAAAGGCTGATATTAGGCTTGGACTGTACATGTATGCACAAAATCTATTAAGGTTTCCTTTGGGCTTAAGAAATCCGGGCAAGGCCCAAGTTTTAATATAAAGTGCGTTTGGTTGTTGCCGGCCCAAAAAGAAAGAAAGAAAATTTTAGGAAATATAGAAATCTGGGAAATATTTAAGGATACAAATTTAAATGAGGTAAAATTATAATTTTTGTCGTGAACGACATGCAATAGTCGTGATTTGGTCATTAGTAAATATAAGTAAATAATTAACTTGCATAATCTGATTGTCAATGTCACTCGTGGTTGCATATCCCAAATAAAAGTAAAAATTCAGGCGTGAAAAGGTATATGATCGTTTAATTAAATCAAGATAAACGATTATTTCGTTTTTACATGAGACTAATGACTTGGAAATTTACGGGTGGCTACAGTACCTACCCCTTATGGGAACCTCGTACTCGAGGTTAAGTTTGTGTTAGTCGCTTAGGTGACAAAGGGAAATTTTTGAAATTTTCTAGTGTTGTTCGCAAATGTGATGTGGATAAATTTATTCGAATAAAAGAATATTTCAAGAGGCACAATTTCTTTGGGATGAAAAATTGGGTAAGAAATTTGTATCCTCGAAAGGATCCTATAAAACCGGTTTTTACACGTGATGCAAATAAAACAATTTCGCAAAGGTTGATGTTTGATATTTCTTAGCATAAGAAGTTTTGATAGGGTTTGACAAGAAATTTTTGACTCGTTAGAATAAATCTTTTTAGAAAATGCCACTACGCATTTTATTGTCGGCACAATTGTTATTTAAAGGAAAGTTCTCGAAGGTGAAAACGTTATATAAGAAGATGTTGTTGGGTATGTATGTTTCCAAAAGTCATAAACGTGTATGGGCAGGATTTAGTTGTTAAGGTTATGCTTCTCGGATTTGAACGGTATAAAAATATATAGAGCCTTTAAAAATTTAAAGAGAACTTGATGTATGTAAAGAGAATTGCTGAATTTCAGCTTTTGTGATGAAAACTTGTTAAATAAGGTTTTAAGCGACAACATGGATTTGGTTTCAAGATGGAGGTTTATATGTGAATTCAAAAGTTGTTTCTCAATTTCAAATAATTTCGAATAATTTCAAATACCTTGGCCTTTGTAGATAATGAATCAGTTTTGTTTCCAAGCATTTCCCATTTAAATGTTTATTTATTATTTTCAAAACAAAGCGCTTATTTTTACTTCAAAAATTTGGTTTATTTTCAAAAGAAAATATCGGTTATTGTATAAAGCTTTTCAAAGGAGTAAATAGTTTATAAGGAAATTGCAGTAAGGTTTATGGAAAGGTTTGTAGAACCACTTTATTGAGTAAAAAGAAAATATTCTTATCATTTACAAACAAATAATAAGTCGTAGTTTGGGGTTCGGTATTAAAGTATCAACTTGGTTTAAATGAGTAGCTTGTAAAATGATTTTTAAAATAGCTCATAGGGTAATAGAAGAATGATTTATCATTTATAGAACAGTAGTGAAATCGCAGTCAAATTTTTGTGACAACAAATCAGGTTATAAAATAACTTGTGAAATGATTTGTAAAAATAGCTTATAAGAAAACAATTTATTGTTTGTCAAATAGTTGAAAATTTCGTAGTTCAATTTATATCAAGGTGGTTTATAGGGTGTAATAAAATAGTCAGTACAGTAAAGGCGAACAGTTTGTGAGGTGAGAGTAACGCGATTTAATGGTTTTTAGATCAGGCAGTGGCTAAAGCAGTTCACTAAAAGGGTAAAATAGTTTATAAGGCTGTAATATAACTTGCAGAAAAATTTGTAGTATAGTTTGCAAATTGCTACCGCAATTGTTTGTTGTTTCATAAAATAGTAGTAACGTAATTAATCGGTTTATCACAAAATAGTTTGCAACGTATTTGTAAGGTCATTGTTTATAAAGTGTTAGTAAAGTCATAAATTTTTGGTTTAATGGCACAGTAGTAAGACTTTTTGGGAAAATGACCGTGAAGTGATCGAAAAAATAGTTGAAAGTAGTTTGCGTCAGATAACGATAAAGTTTGCTATTTCATAAGAGGGTAGCGGGACAAACAATTGGTGTTCCAAATGGATGAGTGAAAAATTAGGGATTTGTTCCCAGAAAAGTGGCTTGGGTTGCAAGTTAACTTCTTGGTACGCTTTTAGATCTTTTAGTCGTTCATTTATTATTTATGTTTAGCGAGGGGTTCCCTTTGTAGATGTCGAGGTGTGTTGTTCCTAGAATGGCTAGGGATGTGATTCGGTTCATCGATTGAGTACGAGTTTTGGGGTAGAGGTGATATTGTTACCGCAATGGATGACGAGATGAATTCGATCTTAATGTCTAAGATAATGATAATAGGAAGGGATGATGGATACATGGGTTGCAACGACTCCGTAATAGAGGTTTAATGGTCAAGTAATGAAGACGATAAGTCGATGGGATAGGAAACAGAAGACATGGTATTGTAGCGACCCAAAAATATAATCTAAACATAGAGTTATGTCGTGCGGTAATTTAATTTTTTTTTTGTTAGTCGCGCATAATCCGCTAAGAAAATCTAAATGGTAAATATAATCGTTAACTCGCATCATGCAACATTTCACTGGTTATGTATTATCTGCTAAGCAAATCTCATACATAACGTAGGCACGGAGGGCGCGAAGTGGTGGCATAAAGTGGTCCATTTCAACATGGATCACTGTGGTGTCCTTGCGCGAAGTGGTAGTGTGCATCATCTGCCATGCAAATCTCCATGCACGTTGCTAGTAAGATGTAGACGCGGAGGCGTAAGGTAGTGGTGTAAAATGGTCAGTTTAGATAGTGTAGTAATAAGAAGGCGTTCCACTTAGGAGAAAAGTATCGTAGTGAGAAAATGTTGTGACGTCAGTGTGTGATGTGTAGGAGTAAACCTTTATAACTCTTTTGATGAACACCAATGAAAGTTTTACTATTTTTAGAAGTCAATCAGGAGGTCAAGTGGACATACCACTATTATAACTACTTTCAGTATTGCAACATTCACCTCTGAGTCGGACATAGGTGATCAGGCTATGTCTCACTGTCCCTGGTTGAATATAGGTGATCAAGCTATATTCACCCGAGGTTCAATGAATCTTGCAATGCTTAGCTTAGTTATACTGGTAACATGCCCTAATGTCTTTAAAGTTTTGTATGAAAGATGGAACAAATATTTCATTTATGTGGGGGAGAAGGCGTAGCGCAGTGGTACGTAAACATACATATAAGTAAAGCAATCATAGCTAATAGTGAGGTTAAGTTGTCGGTAATAAATCACATATCTTATAAAAGATGACTTCAACGAGTCATAAGTGAGGCAATCAGCTTGGCAGGCAGGCATGTGGCGGTCATAGGATTAAGTTTTGTAAAAGTGGTTATAGTCTAGGTTTTGAAAATTTCCTAGTTCTCTATAACCAAGGCTCTGATACCAATCTGTAACACCCCCAAAAATGGTTTGCAGCGGAAGAAAAGGTTTTTGGGATGCTACTCAATTGGATCATAACACAAAGTGAAAAATAAAGATTTTTCTTAAAAGATTTCATTTATTGAAGTAAAATAGAGTTTACAAAGGTTGATTTGTTGCGGAAAAATGGCCCATTAATAAAATGTGGTCCCCATTCGTAAATCAGAGTCATCTATGACCATGCCATGCCAATGCCCAAGCGCCTCCAGAGTTAGTTATCGCCTTTTCATCCTGAAAATACATGCTAAAAAGTCAACACAATGGTTGAGTGAATTCATAGGTTTAGTAATAAAGCAGTTGATCACAAGATTTTCAAGTTTAAAAGAAGCCATGGGCTACGTTGTTATACGCCCATAAAAGAAAGTTGATATTATTGCACTAAGCTCATGACACCAAACTAACTGCATACACCTAATTACTGGTGTAAGTAAATAAAATTGCCCCTCTGAGATGTAATAGCCAATTACATAGAGATACCAAATATAGTGCGCCCCGGTTATTTCCGATAACCGAGTCGGGGTCGTCAGTTCCCATAGTACTATCCACGATATTTGCGTTCACTCGCAAGTGATTAATGGTTCATGATGTAGGGGACTTTTGGCTGGTAACTTAGGCAGAGTCATAATATCAAGAGTACAGCAAACAGTTTTCAAGCAATTGTGATCATAAAAGCAGTAGTAGCATGTATTCTCCCCCAAGGAGTTTATAAAACAGTTAAAAGAGTAAAAGTGGGGCTATGAACTCACCTCAGTGATACGGTAGGAAATGCACAACAATAGCAAGTACGATATGACAACGGCTTCAACACGAAACCTAGATATAGTATGGCAAGTCTTAGATAATATATTCCGTTTACGACCCTAAATGGTAATGTTTGAAAAATGATTTGCTATGAGACACTTGTATCATTTTAACTTGTGTGGTAATGCTTAAAGTTCAAAAATAAATGTTTTCAAAGACTTTCTCATGTGTTTGTGTTACGTAGCTTATGTGGACGTTATCGACATTCATGAAATGTAGTTGTGAAAATATTTCTTAACTTTTGGCTCTTGGAAATAGTGAGTGGAAAGGTTTATGAAACTTTCGTATAGGAGTTGACTTGGAATATTGGCTCGAGTATTATTGATGTGGGAATAATTACAAGTCGAATTGTATTTATTAGATTTGTTAGTCTTCGAGGTGTGTAAAGTACAATATATATTTATCGGATTTGTGAGAAAATAATATATTTGGAAAAATATAATATTTATAGTTTACGGGGATGTGGTCGTCAAATAAAAATACGTGTTACATATATTTACTTAAACGAAAAAGTGGTAAAATGTATAAGTTTATCAAATTTGTAAAAGTTTTAGGGTGACAAGTGTCAAAGTGCCAAGCTTGAGGAATGAAGTTGTAAAGATTATTAAATGTTTCAAAACATATAAAAGTTTCTAAGAAAATTGTTAGTTGGTTTGAAGTTAAGGGACTATAGTTTTAAAAACATATATAAGTTACAAACTTATAAGATTTTAAAGAAAAGTGGCAAGGGATTTGAAGTTGAGGGGCTAAGGGTGCCAAAATGCGAAACTTGCAAAATAACTAACCAAAAATAAACAAGAACTGCCAAGTGCAGGTTTCGAACTCGTGACCTCTTGCTTACAAGAAGGACGACTCATCCATCTGAGCCAATGGGTGTTTCATGTTTTCCTTTGTCGTTTAAAAGTATTTAACGAACGTGTAACTGTATATTTTGTATCCAAAATTTCTTACTGAGCATGCATTCTTTAGTGGTTGAGCTTTATGTTTGCATGCGTATGGTTTTCAAAAAAAAATGTGAATAAGTGAATAAGCTCATGGATAGAGAACCAATTGTATCCTTACTGAGTTGTGGTTTGTTTGAATACATTTATAAAAAGGCAACCTTGGTTTGTAGAAAAATTATAAAAGTACATTTGGTTTGTAAAATGTAAAACAGGTACGTTTAGTTATACGAAGCAAGAACAACGAGGCCATTGTAAGTGTTGATAAAATGAGTTTCTTAACCACACAAGTTAACAACACAAGTGGTCGTGACAACGTATCGATGTGTTATAAATGATTTTGTTGAGAAACTATACCGTCCTATGTATGGAAAAGGAGAGGAATACTTACGACACCAAGAATGGTGGTGGAGAACACGTACGGACAAGAATGAGAACCAGAGAAACCCGATATGCTTTCCAAAGTAAACACGTTTGCTTCCAAAAATGAGAACCCGTTTCTTTAAGCTTATGAAACCTTTTGTAAAACCCTTCTTTTTATTCTTCATTGGTTAACAGTGAATGTGAGTGAGACAATAGTGAGAGTTTGAGTGGTGACAGCGAGGATGGCTTTGGTGATGCTCGATCAAACAGAACTAATGAAGATGAGTAAAGGAGTGAGAGTAGGAGAGGTTGTTTGTGGTTTTCTTTTGAAGGTGCATGAGAAGTTCACATCTTATGTAGGAATATCTATGGTAAAGTTTGAATCATCTTTAAAGGTCACCAGTTTGTGTCAACCCATTTAAAGATATGGATTTCACGTGACATGTAATGGGGGCAATGGGCAAAGATCCTTATCAACTTTCATCTTCAAGGTGATCTCGTGAAGTGGTTTTGAGAATGAGGAGCAGAGTAGAAAGTGACCTATCTCCTTTGAAGCTTTTGAGGCGAATCCGTGATTTCTCATGGGGAAGAGAGGAGTTTGAAAATGACCTAACCTCATGGCTTGTCTTGAAATGCTTTGGAGGAAAAATTACTCTGCCCTTTGATGGTGAGATGAGGAGGGTGAAGATGTGAAAGTGATCTTTCACACTTTCTTGGGGATAACGAAAGATGAGAGTTGAAGCAACAAGTCATGGGGCGTTAATTTAATAGTTGTAGGCTAGGGGGCTATTAGTCTAAATTTATCTCATGCATGTTGTAAAATATCTAAAGGGTGCGTTTTTGATTTCTGCCACTCGATCACAAAGGAAAAATAAAAAGGCTGATATTAGGCTTGGAGTGTACATGTATGCACAAAATCTATTAAGGTTTCCTTTGGGCTTAAGAAATACGGGCAAGGCCCAAGTTTTAATATAAAGTGCGTTTGGTTGTTGCCGGCCCAAAAAGAAAGAAAGAAAATTTTAGGAAATATAGAAATCTGGGAAATATTTAAGGATACAAATTTAAATGAGGTAAAATTATAATTTTTGTCGTGAACGACATGCAATAGTCGTGATTTGGTCATTAGTAAATATAAGTAAATAATTAACTTGCATAATCTGATTGTCAATGTCACTCGTGGTTGCATATCCCAAATAAAAGTAAAAATTCAGGCGTGAAAAGGTATATGATCGTTTAATTAAATCAAGATAAACGATTATTTCGTTTTTAAATGAGACTAATGACTTGGAAATTTACGGGTGGCTACAGGTAATGTATTGGGTAAGAATCTAAATACTTGACCCATTAACTAGATACATTGAATGTAGTTGGGTAAAACCAAAAATCCATGACCCATACCCATGGAGCATGATCCATAACCCATGACCCATTGCATGATATCATGCATGAAGTCATGTTGGGTATTATCCATGGTCCATGACCGATACCCATGACCCATTGACTAGACGCATTGCATCTTCTAGATACATTGTATCTATTTAGATACCCATGATCCAAAGTCCATGACCCATGACCCATGATCCATGACCCATAACCCTTATAAGAGGATCCCTCAGTTTACACTGGACGGATCCCTCATGTAAGGGATCCGTGGGATTCGGGGACCAGTAGTTGATTTTTGCCTATAAATAGTGAGCCATTTATTGGTTATAACTTACCCCTTTCACACACATTCTCTCTTAGTGTTGTAAACTCTCTAACCTCAGATCCAAAGGATATTTTTATGTAGTTTTGTGTTTGTGTGATTCTCTAGGTTCCTCTTAAAGGCGAGATCACCACCTTTTGAAGTCGATCAAGCTCAAGTCCATGGGTTGCCAAGCTTTGTCATCATCAAGACTACTAATGTTATCTTATTGATAGTTCTTTCCTCTCTCATTAGAAGTGTTGTGTTGAAGACATAGGTGAAAGATGTCTAAAGGGTCAAGTCGAAGGCATTAGTGAAAGGTGCCGAAGATCTGTGTCAAAGGCATTAGTGAAGGGTGCCGGAGGTCCGTGTTGAAGGCATTAGTGAAGGGTGCCTAGGTGTCGTGTCAAAGGCATTAGTGAAAGGTGCCTAGGATGCATATTTGATATGGTGTATCGATGTACAAGATATATTAGTTTGGGTCAAAGGATATTGACATCCTTGTTGATATTGTAATAAGGAGTGGATCTCCTTTGGGATAGGTGTTGTGTAGTGTTGGGAAGTAGTTCCTCCTTTGTAATGGAACTCAGTATCTAGCCTTGTACCAGATAAAGTGTAGGCGACGTTGTGATAGGTTTGGTTCTACCTCGTGGAAGAACCCGGTGTCTAGCCTTATACCGGATAAAGAGTAGGCGAGGTTGTACCGGGAAAGCTTGTGTTGTATAGTGATTACAAACTCGTGAGTAGGTGACTCACGGAGTGGAGTAGGGCAAGGAAGGTGTCCTTGTAGCCGAACCACTATAAATACTTGAGTTGTGATTTTGTGCTTCTTATTCTTTAACTTTGCATTACTTAAATGCTTATCTATCATCTTCCAACACACACCTTTAATAAGATAGACATAAGTTGATCTAAATAGTATAAAACGAAGTTTTAATCGGTAAAACTATTCAACCCCCTTCTAGTTTTCCACAAATTGCTTTAGGAAGAATGAACACAGAAGCCCAATACACCTGCATTGAAGCTAAAACAGATGCTATAAGCTGTAGCCTTCCTACATATGATAAGAGTTTGTTCTTCCAACCATTAATTTCCCCTCTCACCTTATCAACCAAGTACTTGCAGTCACTTATGCCAATCTTTTTAGTGATCAGAAGAACACCAAGGTATGTAACTCGTAGAATACCAACTTTGAAGGGGAGAATTGCCAATATGTCCTGTTTCACAGTATCCTTAAGATTCCCAAAAAATATAGTACTCTTTCCTAGGTTAGGATTGAGACCAGATATGAGACTAAATGAATCCAAGACTTTCTTAACTACTCTAACAGATTTAATGTCCCCATGGAAAAGCACCATCAGGTCATCAGCAAAGCATAGGTGAGTAATTTGTAATTGTTTACAACACCAATGGTATCTGTAGTTGTTATCACTACTGATTTGTTTCTTCATAATGAGGGTGAACACTTCCATAATGAGAGTGAAGATGTAAGGAGATATAGGATCCCATGACCTTAATCCTCTGCCCCCTTCAAATATCCAAATCTTTCTCCATTAACACATAGGGTAAATGCAGTAGTACGAACACATACCATAATCCAATGAACCATTTTCTGAGGAAAGCCAAATCTGTTCAGGATTCTTTCAAGGAAACACCAATTGACTGTATCATATGCCTTTTGGATGTCAATCTTCATAGCTACTCTTTTAGCACCATTTTTCCAATCATAACCTCTTAATAATTCTTGAGTAAGAAGTGTGTTATCAGTAATCTGTCTTCCATGTATGAAGGCACTTTGGTTAGGATTGACTAGTTTACACAAAGCCCCTTTAATTCCATTGGTTAGAATTTTACTGATGTACTTATAAACAACATTGCAACATGCTATAGGCCTGATGTAACATATAGGTTATCATAAACACACAAACACACTTATGAAGATTCGAACTTGAATGAGTTTTAGAGAGAGAAAGTGGAGAGAATGGGAACTTCTAGTGAGAGAAAGTAAATGTATATTATGAAGCTCCAAACTTCTACCTTGGGAGGTAGAAGGTATTTATAGTTTTTAAAATAAACGCCACTTACAGGCTGTGGATCATGTATACAGTGGGTAAAGACCCGCCTGTCCTCCACAGTGTTACTTAACTAACTACTTATACTAACTAAATGACTAAGACTACGAGCTTTCTAATGCTTACACATACTTGAGGTGACCGAGTCTTTAACTTACGGATTTACTAAATCCTAACAATCTCCCCTAAGGGAGGTCACCTCAATTACAACTGATATTACATTTTGAGTTCTAGCATTTTATTACACGTTCTTTGCTTTGTTGCTCGTAATGTTTGAGTATTCAAAGTCCACATGCTTTGTACTTTCAGTAGAGGTCTTTAACTGATCCATGACTTGGTGATCTTTGAGCTTTTCATTGAGATCATTAGCCACAGTAAATCTCTGAATTATCCTTTGTTGTATCGTCTCCATGTGATATTTGTGACTTCTGGTCTGACATTCACACTTTGTTGGATCATGATATTTTGCATCAGAGATGCAGAAGCATAGCTTGAGGTCTTTAGATTATCATGATTTCTTTGATTATGAGCTTGAGGTGTGGGCATGCGATTATGGATTGACTTCTCAATATTGATCAGCTGCAACCGTAAGATGTTTCTGCAAACAACAGTTAGCAATACAACATACGAAAGTGTCTTTGTTCACTTTCATTGAATAGGGTTGCAATAACCATGGTTCCCCGTTGATCAGTATAAATACTACCTGTGATAAGGTAGAATTCATAAGAATCTCCTTGACAGGGTTTCGCAGCTTAATCTAGCCGTTCTCAAACCGGAGCATCCCAAAGTAGACAACACAGAGTGAGTGAACCAGCGAATTAAGATTCACTGATTAATCAAAAATTGATTTGAAAAACAATCGCGTATTGCTGAAGAGAGAGGTTTTTGAAATACGACGAAAGTTTTATGAGAAAAATCAAGTTTCAATCATAAATACCTTTGTTTGAGAAATTAACGCGCAGTCGATGTGCTAAGAGAAAAGAATTGTAGAGCACATCGAAAGGTTTTTCAAAAGTATCCATCAATCCATTTCCTGGACCAAGGTTGATTCAAGAGTTGTTAGGATTTAGTAAATCCAGTTATTAAAGTGTCGGTCACCTCAAGTGTATGTAATCGTTAGAAAGCTCGTAGTCGTAGTTATTTAATGTTAGGTAGTATTTAGTTTAGCAACACCGTGGAGGACGGACGGGTCTTTACCCACTGTATGCCTGATCCACAGCCCGTAGGTGGCATTTATGTATGATACTATAAATACCCTCTACCTCCCAAGGTAGAGGGTTGGAGCTCATAATAATACTTTACTTTCTCTCACTAAGTTCCCTAAACCTCTAAACTTTCTCTCTCTAAAACTCATAGTGTACGCCCCTCTATCATCATGGTTTGATGTGTTTGTGAAATCCAATATGTTACAAATGGTATCAAGAGCCATGGTTTGATCATCTCTCTTACATATTCTTGGATTTCTAGTGGTTTTTTTATGGTCTTTGGGTTTGAAAAAGTTTAGTGGTATTTGCATCATTTGGATCATTTCTTGTGTTAAAGTTTAGATTTTGAGTGTAATTTTGTGTTTAGAATCATTGTAAGTGCTTGGGTTTTAATTTGGAAGGCTTGAATCAGTGTGGTTGGGTTAGTTTTGGATTGAAAAGTGTTGTTTTTGAACTTCTCTTGCTAGCGACTTGAGTCTCGGAATAGTATTCTTGGTAGCGACTTGTATCTATATTACTCAGCGACTTGCCATTGTTGTTGTAGCGACTTGAGCACTAGCGACTTGTCTTTTGAGACAAAGCGACAAATAGTACAAAGTAGTGGCTGTACCATTTCGGCTAGCGACTTGTCAACGTAGCGACTTGTCTTTACAATCTTCAGCGACTTGACTTTGTTGTGGGAAGCGACTTGTGCTCTAGCGACTTGTCTTTTGAGACAAAGCGACATATAGTACAAAGTAGTGGTCGTACTGTTCAGTCTAGCGAGTTGTTCTTTAGCGACTTGCCCACTTGGCGAGTTGTTACTTTAGCGACATGTATCTAGCAACTTGTGCTTCTAGCGAGTTGTCACTCTAGCAACTTGTGAGCCTAGCGACTTGTCCACTAAAGCGACTTGTATACTTAGCGACTTGGTGACTTAGCGACTTGTCTTCAAGGTTTATAGCAACTTGGTTACTTATTGTTTCTGATACGGTTTTCTCTTGATTTAATAAAATCCCGTGAAATAATCTATTTCCCGGTTTAATCATAGAGATATAAAATCCCGTGAAATCTGTAATCATGTCTACCAACATACCTACAATCATCTCTTCTGTAGCTGAGGATGTTCAAGCAGCTGGATCAGATACTCGTCCACCCATGCTTGACAGAACTGACTATGACTCATGGGCTCAACGAATTAGGTTGTATTGTTTGGGAAAGGAAAATGGGGTCAACATTCTCAAATCAATTGATGAAGGACCTTATCAGATTGAGACTACAAGAGACACACTTGAAACTGCTGTAGATGGAATAATGATCTTAGGTTTGGACAGGCCAAAGACGTATGATGAGCTCAGTGATAAGGAGACAAAGAGATACGATGCTGATATCAGGGCTTCAAACATTATAATTCAGGGTCTTCCAAAAGACATCTACAAGTTAATCAATCACAACACTGAAGCCAAGGTAGTTTGCGACAATGTCAAGATGCTTCTCTCTGGTTATGAATTAACTAAAGAAGACAAAGAATCACAACTGTATGATGAATTTGAGCACTTTAAGATGAAACCAGGGGAAAGTGTCACTGAATATTACGTGAGGTTCCACAAGCTTGTGAATGACATGAGGAATATCAAAATGAATATGCCAAATATTCAGCTAAACTTAAAGTTTGTGAACAACATGAATCCCGAATGGCACAAATTTGTCACTTCAGTCAAGTTGACTAAAGGTTTGAGGAACACTAACTATGAGCAATTGTATGCGTTCCTGCTTCAGAATGAGAGACATGCTATGTTTGAACGAATGATCTTGGAAAAATTCAATTCAAATTATGGTAATGCAAGTTCGTCAAATGATTCAACAACATTCTACACTAATGTAGGAATTACCATCAAAGCTTCTCAAGTCATACCAATGGGTAACGGTACCACAAACTCATTCCTGATCCAGAGTATCAACCCTCAGACAGATTCTTGGAACAAGTTGCTCATCAAGTGGCTCTAATGGTTAAACAAAACATGAACTTTACCCTACCTTCCAACAATCAACTCATAGTAGCTTCTAATCTCCACAATCATGCCACCATAAGAGAAGGAAAGGTAGTGGTGCAAAATGTGCAAGGAAGACAAAATGCGTACCTTCCACATAATGAGCAAGGGAATGTTGGAGCTGGACAAGGTAATGTTGGAGATGAATATGGGAATGCTGGGGGTGGTGGTAGATATATGGGTAATCAGAATCGTGGAAGGAATGCAAATCAAGGACAAGGAAAGTCAATCAAGTACTACAACTATGGTGGTGAAGGACATATTGCGAGGAACTGCACATCTCCAAAACGGCCTCAAAATGCAGAGTATTTCAGGGACAAGATGCTGCTGGTACAAGCTCAGGACAGTGGAGCGGTTTTGGATGAAGAAGAGTTGCTGTTTCTTGCTGAGGGAAATGCCAAAACCTATGATGCTGATGTGGATGAGCAGCCAATTCAGGAAATAGGTCACAATCATCAAAATGCCTTTCAAGTTGCTGACTGGATGCATTTGACTCTGATGTCGATGATGAACCTACTGCCCAAACAATCTTCATGGCTAGCATTTCACCAATGGTCTCTCCAAAGGTCTCATCACCACAACAGGCTGGTCCATCCAAAGATTCAATCATTTCAGAGGTATTAAAACTATACGATGAAGTTGATGAGCAAAAGATACATAACGAAGTACAATCTCATGAAACTTATGAATCAAATATTCATAATGTAGATAATAGTAATATTGTCCCATATGATCAATATGTGATACAAAGTGAAAGTGAAATTGTACCAATAGATGCATCTTCTACAGTCAATGATGACTATGTCGTTGATGAATACACTGCATGTGCCCCTGATGATTCTGTTATCTCTGAACTTAATGCCTATAAAGAACAAGTTGCCATTTATAAACAACGTGCTAAGTTTGAGTTAGCTACCCGTGAGCAGGAAATGGATGACCAAATGCGTACAATTATTAGAAAAAGTAATTTTAGGGAAGAAATATTAAAACAAGAGCTAGATTCCTTGAAAGACAAGCTTTCAAAAACTGTTAAGCAAAAGCAAGAACTCCAAGATAATGTTAAAGTGCTTAAACAAGGATTTAATGCTAAGGAATCAAAACTTTTGAATGACTTTTTTAATCTAAAAACTTTGAAAAACAAGCTTGAAAATAAGTTGTACGTACAAGGGAATACCATTCAGACTGCTCACATGATCACTAAGCATAGAGTTCTCAGCGATAAGCATAGCATTCTCCTAGTAAAGGAACCCAATCCTGAATATGGTAAAGTAGCTAGAGAAGCTCAGAAGGTAATATATGATGGGAATGAAATCCTTAAGCCTAGACAGAAACCTAGTTGCGATAAGTGCACTGAGGAAGATATGCAATTAGAAGAAGTCAATAGGGAGAAAATGGATAAGAAGCTAAAAGATCCTGAGTGTAAAAAGCAAAACATAACGTTCAAACCCCATGATTACACAAAAGAAAATTGGATCTCCCTGAACATGTTTAAGCCTTAAACTCAATTAACCCCAGAACAAATCTTTTGGAAGAAAGACATGGATAAGCAAAAAACAAAAGTACTTGTTGAAACAAACACTCCCCTTAGGAAAGTGCCTGCAGCTACTGTGTATCTTCCGAATACACCAATGCATTTAGTTCCTTTAACTATTTCCACTAATAGCAAGACCTTAATCAGCATGTATGTTGTTTATCAACTATTCGTTGATTTTGAGAAGACATGTAAGAAGAGAATCGCACCTACAGGGATAACTGAAGGGGAAAGGGGTTTTGAGCAAACTAAAGAATGCTATCTAACTGAGGTCATACCTTTCTTTAGATAATTAAAAGGTCAATTTTGGAGTCTCCAAAGAGGGATTAACTCAGATATTAAAGAAATGGAAAGGGAATTTGATGCAATGATATTTGAGGTCAATGATTATGAACGGGAACTCAAATATAATGAAATTGAAAGAAAGAATCTGCACATCTTAAATGAGAACTTAGTATTGAGTTGTGTGGCTCAAGATGTGTTTTATACTGTTACTAAGCTTCTCAATTTCATGAATTATCTGTTGCTTTGAAAGTTTCCCATGATCGTGTCATTGAGCTTGAAAACAAAAACTCAAAACTAAATGAGGAAATTGACCAGGATGATCACGATAATTTGGTAAAACATCTTTCTAAGCTAGAAGTTGAACATTTTGATTTGCAACTAAAATATCAACATCTCAAAGAAAATTTCAAAACCTCAAACATCAAGACATCCTCAAATGTTCCAGAGTTTGATGCAGTTTTTGAAATAAACAAACGTGACGAACAGATTCAAGCTCACTGTAACACGATCAGAAAGTTGTAAGCCCAACAATTAAAGGGTGAAAAGAACAATATGACTGGCTCCCAAATGCCTCCTCCTTTAGATTTTCAAGTTTCTCAAAACTTTCATCTTCAAAACATCATTAACATTTTACAAAAAGAAAATGAGAGTTTTCTAGAAGAAAATGAAAAGGTCAAATGACACTTCAAAGAGTTATACAACTCAATGAAAGTCACTCGTGACAAAAACAATGAAAAACTAACTTCGTTACAAAAGGAAATTGAGAATATGAAGAGTCAGGTAAAAGGGAAAATGCCACTTGTTTTTAATGAGAATGTTGCATCAAAGTCATCTGCTGACTCTAAATATACTGTGACTGTTAAATACATTCCTCCTCATCTTAGAAATAATGAACTTGTGTTTCATAACTATTTCTTTCACCTTAAGGATATTCTAGAATGTCTCCGTGAGATTGTAGAAGAGGATTACATAAATAAGCCCCTTGATAGTGAAATTAGGTTTGCTTACATTCAGGCCAAACGATCTCATGAGCTGTTAGAATGTTTAAGAGCAACATGCCCTAAATTCTTATGTGAGAAAGATAAAGCTGTGATGCCTTGTTCCATGCCTAGTGCTAAGTATGCAACACATCCGATGCCCAGTATTAATAAAGTGAACTTTAATGTGCCTTTATGTAGCTCAGATCCCAGCACTTCTAAACCTGAATTGCAAAAAGTAGCAAAACGAACTAATGTTCCCATTCCCTCTACAGGAGTAGAAAGTGACACCAAAGCAAGCAGGTCAAAGCCTCAAGGCAACACAAAGAATGATAGGACCTTGCAAGCTAGGAATGTTCAGTGGAAGAAAGTAGAAGATTACCTTAGGAAGAATTTGAATAAAACGAATCGTGTTGATTCTAGTGTTTGCTCTAAGCATGTTGTAATTAATGCGAATTATGCTACTTCTGGCAAAACATGTAATGATGATTGCTTGGTTTCTGTTACTAATCATGTATGTGGTATGAATGATTTGATTAATGCTGTTAAATGCCCAGTTAAGATTGTTAATGCAAAAAATCAAGTTAAGAAGGCTAGAAAGCAAAGGCGGAAGAAAGTTAGAAAACATTGGAAACCCACAGGAAGAAAATTTAGTAATATAGGTTATCAATGGATACCTACTGGCCGCAAATTTAATCTTAATGAGCTGTGCCCTAAATTTTCTAAGTCAATGCCCATTAGGAAATGGATGCCCACTGGTAGAACTATACCTTTAAGAAGTGAACATGCTTTGAATAGATCTACTGTTTCTACTAGCCCGACATCTACCACTAATGATTTTATTGACTTTGTTTCTGATGTGGTTGTTCCAATCTCTTTGTCTAACCAAGTGGAACCCATTATTGCATGGGGATCCCAATTATCCAGTTATCCATTCTTGTCTGTGTTCAACTGCAGATCGTTCAAATCGTTCTATAGTACCTGGACTCAGGCTGTTCCATGCATATGACCGGAGATCACTCACGGCTCATGAACTTCTTGAGTAAATTCATCGGCACTGTTAGATTCGGGAACGACCATTTTGGTGCAATTATGGGTTATGGAGACTATGTTGTTGGTGATAGTATAATCTCCAGGGTATACTATGTAGAAGGTCTTGGTCATAACCTGTTTTTTGTTGGTCAATTCTTTGATTCCGATCTAGAGGTGGCTTTTAGAAAACAAACTTGTTTCGTTAGAGAACTTGATGGTGTGGAACTTTTAAGAGGAACACGGGGTTCAAATCTATACACCATCTCTATCGAAGACATGATGAAGTCTTCTCCAATCTGCTTGTTGTCAAAGGCTTCGTAAGCAAAGTCATGGTTATGGCATCGTCGTCTCAATCACTTGAACTTCGGCACCATTAATGATCTTTCCAGAAAGGACCTTGTAAGAGGCTTACCCAGATTAAAGTATGAAAAAGATCATCTTTGTTCAGCATGCCAATTGGGAAAAAGCAAGAAATATGCCCAGAAACCCAAACTTGCAAACTCAGTTATGGAAGTTCTTCATACCGTTCATATGGATTTGTGCGGACCAATGAGAGTGCATACGATAAATGGGAAGAAATATATTTTAGTCGTTGTTGATGACTACTCTCGATTTACCTGGGTAAAGTTTTTGAGGACAAAGGATGAAACTCCAGATGTCATCATCAAACTTATCAAGCAGCTTCAGGTTCGACTTAACAAGACTGTTAGAATTATTCAAACAGACAATGGCACTGAGTTTGTTAACAAAGACCTAAGTCAATTTTATGAAAACATTGGAATCAGTCATCAAAGAAGTGTTCCACGCACGCCTCAACAGAATGGTGTAGTTGAAAGACGAAATCGGACCTTGTTGAAGCTGCAAGTACTATGCTAATTTATTCAAAGGTTCCAATGTTTCTTTGGGCTGAAGCCATTGCCACTGCTTGCTACACCCAAAATCGTTCCCTCATACACACCACTTATGCAAAAACTCCATACGAACTTGTTCATAAACGAAAACCTGATCTCTCCTACCTTCGTGTATTTGGTGCTTTGTGCTATCCAACGAATGTAGGTCAAGATTTAGGAAAAATTAAGAGCTAAGGTGGACATTGGAGTTTTTGTGGGTTATGCATCAAACAAGAAGGGTTACCGAATCTACAACAAAAGAACCCGAGATATCATGGAAACTATTCACGTCACTTTCGATGAGCTGTCTGGGCAAATGGCTCCAGGACAATCAAGTTCTGGACCCGCATCACAACCTTCATCAAGTAGTTCCATCAGTTATTCTCTTGTACAAAATCCCTCACCAGCAACTCCATATGTACCACCTTCAGAAGATGATTTGAAGAATTTGTTTGATCCAATGTTTGATGAACACTATGTGCCAATTGCTAATGATCTATCAAATCCATCAACAGAGGCTGCTCCTATCCCTGTCAACGTAGATAACCCTTCAGTTTCTATGTCATTGAGTCAAGAAGCGCCTTCTGCTGATCACTCAGTCTCATCATCAATTCCTCAATCATCAAGTGTACATCATGGAATTGTTTCTGGCACCTATGATGGAGATAACCCCTTTGCTACTCCCGAAGATGCTCCCTTTGAGAACATATTTGCTCCTGAACCATCATTAGAACCATCTTCATTAGGGGAAAACGACTCTGCTACTTCAGTTTCTCAACAACAACCACACGAACACCTTAGAAAATGGACACATGACCATCCATTGGATAACATCATTGGAAACCCCTCTCGTCCAGTATCCACTCGTAAACAACTTGCAACTGATGCCTTATGGTGCTTCTTCAACTCAGTACTATCAAAGGTCGAACCAAAAGACGTTAAAACTGCCATGAATGAAGACAGCTGGTTCAATGCCATGCAAGAAGAAATTCATGAGTTCGATCGACTAGATGTATGGGAAATAGTACCTGCTCCTGACTGTGCTATGATCATTGCTCTAAAGTGGATCTTCAAAGTAAAACTTGATGAGCATGGTGATGTGTTAAAGAAAAAGGCTCGATTAGTTGCAAAAGGATACCGTCAAGAGGACGGTATTGACTTTGAAGAATCATTTGCTCCACTTGTACGTATCGAGGCAATCAGATGGTGTGGAGTTTGATAGGACTCCATGAGATCGTTTTGAGCCTCTAGGGTTAACAATAACAATGACAATAAACATGATACGCAGCGGAATAAAACAAATCAAAGTTATTGACACAAGGTTTTCATCATTATCTCCCCAATTATATATTGATCAGAATATAACGTGTTACCTAACTGTAACAGGGATCTAAGCCATCTCAGATCTTAGGGATATACAAAACAAACACTAACCCTAGACGTTTATAGAAACACGTCTAGGTTACACACACACCATCTACTAGACGTCTACATTGTGAAAGACTTGTATATAAAATCTACACCCCATGTCCTCTTTATATACTAGAGGATTAGGGTTTACAAGATACTACGAAGGACTAATAAGTAAATCTTCTTTTGCAAGCAAGTCCTTCCATCTTTTTGTAGATTTCTTCTCTTTCTCTTTAAGCCCTTGATGTTTCATTCTTCTATTTACTTTGTCTCATCAAATCCAAGGAACCTAAAACCCAACAATCTTCCCCTATTTGATGATGACAAAACAAACAAAGTCGTGTACGAACTTCCCTAGACGAAGTAGCAGAAGTTGAGATGTAAACATCTCCATGAATGAAACATTCTTGTCTTCCTTTGTCTTCCCCTTAATCCATGCCATCACACTCCAATATCTCTTCCCCTTTTTGTTATCAACAAATAGAGAATGTAAGCAATAAAAACGTCCCCTTGAGTAGTGCATGAACATCAAATGATTCTTCAAATCTGTAGGCTCTATGTAATGATCACTTGTGAAGAAAACCAAATATAACGAACTTGATAAAGAAGTAGAATAACCCAAACTTGTGTCTTATATCTTGCACTATAGATGACATCGAACGTATACCCAATCTTGGTGTATAAGGAGACCGCAATCCCTTGACAATAATCACTGAGCACAATAACGTCACTCCTTTAAGTGTTATGTCAATTCTTCGTCATAATCATTGAAGCACGAACAAGTTACCTCCAAAGTGTAACACCCACTTTGAGATATGATAAGAGCACGAATCTGTGTTACTCAACTACAATATCAAATAGGTTATGATCAATCTTCTTCGTAATCAATTATGCAATAAATCCAAATCCGAGCTTTTTAACACTTTTAAGAACAAATAAAATCCAAAACCCAAACTCCTTGTGTGTGAACCAAACTCCCGTGTGTCGCCAAAAACCACACTGATTATCATAATGTTGTATGTCCATTTTACCATATGCGTATTATCGTATCAATCAAACACACAACCACACTTTCTGTCTGAAAAATACTTCACCGTCCCACATGATCACTATGCGTCTAAAGTGTATACATGTACCATGATCAAAATATAGTATGTATAAAATATTTTCATCATACCTTCCCATTATCAAATCATAATCAGTGACCAATAATATCATGCGTACAAATCAATATCTTGAAAACTTCATACCCATTGCACTTTCTCTAAACGCATCAGTAGAATGTTTCCTTGAATGATAACCTATCATGAATGTTTTTCGTCTCCTTTCACTAATGAGAATCTTAGCAGCAACGAGTAGCAGTGGTAGTATCTCGTAACTAGCAACGGAAACCGAATTGCTAGCAGTGGAAACAAGTAAACTGGAAGTGGTTACGAAGATACTATCAGTGGTTACCTTTCGAGAAGCCCATCAGTGATTACAAGTAAAGGTATCAGTGGATTCACATTAACCTATCAGTGGTTACGAGAAGCTTGTCAGTGGTTACGAGAAACGGTTGATGCTAGCAGTGGTTTCCATGGCACGATAACAGTAGTTAGTACATGAGCAGTATATCACGAGCCTTTAGTGCCATCAGTCCATCACCACACGTTACTATCATTAAACCAGCTAGCAAAAGCAGTAGTAAGCATTGGACGAGCAGCAGCGAGTATACTTCTCGAACGAACCCAACTCTAATATTAACAAGCAGAATACACTTGACGTAGTAGCACTAAGTTGAAACGTGTAAAGAGCATCATAACCGAGAATCGAACAACATTAACGTTCCAATAGCAGCTTGGACTTTGAAAGCAACTTTAACCAAGAGATTAATACAAGGTCATACATGTGAATACCAATCAGAATCGAGCCACATGCAATTGACGTTAATAATCAATTATAATACTAAGATAATCAAAAGTAATCCTATATCCACTGACCCATAATAATCGTTACTTCCAAACCAACCAGTAACCATGACAACTTCATCAACATTGACATCATGAGCGCAAGTTCTACACAACACAACTTCAAAGAAACAGGTAGGATTTTATGTGGATTTAGGGTTTCAAACACATGTACTCTTGATGATAGAATGAATTACTATGCAACATAGTGTCAACAAATCAGATTAGGGTTTGTAGAAACAATTAATGCACGCTCAATGAATAAAAACCCTAAAGATTCGAATATTAAATACCTCCTCTGCAGCCAACTTCGACATAGTATAACTTTTTACTGGAAGCTCAGATCGAAAATTCCTTCAGTGGAAAGTTAAATAGGTATATAGAGAAGATCCACCAAAAATTTCAGCCCGATCCAACGGTTAACGAAAAAGTTATCGCGTTTTTAAAACAGTGCTGCAGAAAGTTGCGAATTCTGCACAAATCCGATTTTCTTCAAACTTTTTCGCCAAGAAACCCTGCGAATCCCTAGGTAACGAGCTCCCCAAGCTCTGATACCAATTGTGGAGTTTGATAGGACTCCATGAGATCGTTTTGAGCCTCTAGGGTTAACAATAACAATGACAATAAACATGATACGCAGCGGAATAAAACAAATCAAAGTTATTGACACAAGGTTTTCATCATTATCTCCCCAATTATATATTGATCAGAATATAACGTGTTACCTAACTGTAACAGGGATCTAAGCCATCTCAGATCTTAGGGATATACAAAACAAACACTAACCCTAGACGTTTATAGAAACACGTCTAGGTTACACACACACCATCTACTAGACGTCTACATTGTGAAAGACTTGTATATAAAATCTACACCCCATGTCCTCTTTATATACTAGAGGATTAGGGTTTACAAGATACTACGAAGGACTAATAAGTAAATCTTCTTTTGCAAGCAAGTCCTTCCATCTTTTTGTAGATTTCTTCTCTTTCTCTTTAAGCCCTTGATGTTTCATTCTTCTATTTACTTTGTCTCATCAAATCCAAGGAACCTAAAACCCAACAGATGGTTCCTGGCTAACGCCACAAGTAAAAACATGGTAGTCTATCAGATGGATGTAAAGACGGCTTTTCTTAACGGAGATCTTAAAGAAGTCGTATACGTCAGCCAACCTGAAGGTTTTGTGAATCCAGAGCATCCTACTCATGTCTATCGCTTGAAGAAGGCTCTTTACGGTTTGAAGCAAGCTCCAAGGGCATGGTACGATACGCTATCAAAGTTTCTTCTATCTACTGGATTCAGTAAAGGAGCAGTTGATCCGACATTGTTCACCAGAAAGTTAGGCAAACACTTAATCCACGTTCAAATCTATGTTGATGATATTATTTTTGCCTCGACTGACCCCAATGAATGTGACCATTTTTCTAAGGAGATGGGCTCCAAATTTCAAATGTCAAAGATGGGACAAATGTCATTTTTCTTGGGACTACAAATTTCACAAAGTCCCAGAGGCATTTTTATCAATCAATCTAAATATGCAAATGATTCTTGTGACCCTGTTGACACTCCTATGGTGGAGCGTACTAAACTGGATGAGGACCTCTCAGGGATCATGGTTGAACAGACTAAATATCGTAGTATGATTGGGTCCCTGATGTACCTTACTGCCAGTAGACCAGACATTCTGTTTGCTGTATGCATGTGTGCTAGATACCAGGCTAAGCCTACCAAAAAGCACCTTGAAGCGGTTAAACGGGTGTTTCGGTATCTCCAAGGAACCATCAAAATGGGACTTTGGTACCCAAAGGACACCGGTATGTCACTAACAGCCTATGCAGATGCTGACCATGCAGGATGTCAAGATACACGTCGAAGCACGTCAGGAGGTGCTCAGTTTCTGGGTGATAAGCTTGTGAGCTGGTCTTCAAAGAAACAAATGAGTACTTCTATATCCTCTACAGAGGCAGAATACATAGCCATGTCATCTTGTTGTGCTCAAATCCTATGGATGAGAACCCAATTATCTGACTATGGCTTTGAATTCAACAAAATCCCTCTGTACTGTGATAAAAAAAGTGCCATTGCTCTCTCATGCAACAACGTTCAACATTCAAGAGCAAAGCATATCGACATTCGAAATCATTTCATCAGGGAGCAAGTGGAGAACGGTGTGGTGGAACTTTATTTTGTGAGGACTGAATACCAATTAGCAGACATCTTCACCAAAGCTCTTCCTAGAGAACGTTTTGAGTTTATCCTCCCACGACTTGGTCTAAAGAGTCTACAACCAGAAACGCTTAAACGTCTTCAAGAGGAAGACGAGGAGTAAAAGTTTTTCGTCATCTATCTCTTGTAAATATCTATTCAAAAAGCAAAATACAAAATTATGAAACCCTCAATATATATATATATATATATATATATATATATATATATATATATATATATATATATATATATATATATATATATATATATATATATATATATATATATATATATATATATATATATATATAGTTAGGATCAAATAAGAAGATTACTTAAAATAAGAAGGAATAAGAAGAACTATAACCGCAAATTCGAGATGCACTGACCTAAATTAGATGCATCACTATAATCTTAGATGCATTATAACGCACCATAGTGTGTTTTCTAGCTTTTAATCAGATGCAAATACGTATATTAGATGCATTTCATGATTTCTCTTATTTTTTGTTCCTCTGCACGTGCCGAAATCATGAAAATCAATTTGTACCATCTATACATCAAATTAACTTTCGAAACTCAAGATGTTGCATCTATATAAATAGAAATGCATGTAATGCAAGTCGTTGCATCTCAAATGTGTGGTTTTGGTCACTTCTTACCACTTCTTATTTTAATTTACTTCTCACTGGATCCCTACTCAATATATATATATATATATATATATATATATATATATATATATATATATTTATATATATATATATATATATATATATATATATATATATATATATATATATATATATATATAGAGTCCGGTTCTAGAGAAAAGTATAATTAGATAGAAAAGTGAGAAAAAAAGTTAAAGGGTAGATTTTGCTAACATCTTAAACTTCAGGGTAAAATTTAAAACATTACCAACAAATAGAGGGTAACCGTCGCTTATCCCATCATTTTCATTAACAAAAACACCTACAAAAAAACCACACCAGTTCACTCAGATTTAAACCTACACACTTCACTGAAAACACATCAAAAACACAGTTTCATCAAAAGCGATAAAAAATCGATCCAAAACACATAAAAAGTACTCGTTAATCAGTGGAATCACATCTCAAATCATGTAGTTATCCAGTTTCACGTGGTTATTCAGTGGAATTGCAGCTCGAATCGCTGCTCAAATCACGCAGTTATTCAGGTTATATATAAATTTCATTCATGTCATTTTAAGATTATTTCTTTCTCATTATTTTGAATTTGTGTAAAATTAGGGCATTTTTAATAATTTTATAGGTTTAAAAATAAAAAGTTATGAGCCACTGATTATTTAGAATATTTTTGAGTTACTTGACATTATAGGGCATCATTGTGTAAATAGATGATAATTTTGAGTATTTTTGAATTATTTGATGTTTTAGGGAATCATTGTGTAAACAAATCATAATTTGTATTATTATTGAATCATGTAATATATTAAGGCATCAGTTAGTATGATTAGTGCATCGCTATACATATTAAGGCATGAGAGTGTATGATTAGTGTTTCCGTTTGTAATTTTAGTGCATCATGGGGCATAAATCGGGCATATGTTTGTATTTTAGTGCATCGATTAACAATTTAAGGCATCAATGAGTATGATTAGGGCATCAGCGAGTATGATTATGATTAGTTCATCATTAAACATATTAAGTCATCAGTGTGTATGTTTAGTGTATCTGTTTGTATGTTTAGTGCATCATTGGTCATGTAGGGCATCCATTTGTATTTTTAGTGCATCGTTGGAATTACTTGGGCATCTGTTTGTATATTTAGTGCATCGATGAACACATTAGGTCATCGGTGAATATGATTAGTGTAGTGCATCGTCAAACATATTAAGGCATCAGTGTGTATGTTTAGTGCATCTTTGGTCATAGTAGGGCATCCATTTGTATGTTTAGTGCATCATTGAAACTACTTGGGCTATATGTTTAATGCATTGATGAACATATTAGGGCATCAATGAGTTAGACTAGTGCATCATTGGACATAGTATGTCATCTGTATGTATGTTTAGTGTATCCATTTGTATATTTAGTGCATTGTCATAAATTTGACTCCTGGAATGGTCAAAGAGGTCTCAGCAAGATTGGTGGAGAATACGACTTTCAAGGACCCTTTAAACTGTTTACAACCCCATTCGACCTCCATTTAATTAGTAAAAAAACCAAGATTCTCCCATTCTTCTTCCGTATTATGAATCTGAGTGAGAGTGTCACAATATCAGAAACATAAGGTGCCACTAAGTTAGAACCAAGCAGCTTAAACTAGAGGTGCTAGATGGGCAATCTGGGTAACTGGTCATTTTTGTATAGGTTGAAATTGGTTGTGTTGGACAGATATGAGTTTTTTTTATCCAAAATATGGAATTTTCAAAAAAGCCTGGTGTGCCAGTTATTATTATAAATCATCTTTATTCAATAGTATTTTTAGTGCGAAAAATAGTAATGATTGTTTTTAGATTTTTTAATGCATTAAATATATAGGTTATGCGATTTTGACCCATTTGACCTTTTTTTGTTTTAGCCATCTGAGCACCTATTTGATCCATTAGATATTAAAGATAACCAGAATATGCCAGTTTATAAGTGAATGTGCCAAAATTTCGCAATTTTTAGTTGTCATGTGTTCATAAACATCTTCCTCGCTAACTTCAGTGATTGGCCTTTTCAATAGGATGGCTCCAAAGTTTTAGTTAAAGGAAATCCTTGCTCAGATCCTCATGACTAGCTACTTAAAGGTCATACAAAACAGTTTGGTCAAACCAAAAATATGTTATAGGACAGCGGAAGGATGCCCATAACAAACAAGAACATCCTTCGCCTGCTCCATGATTTTACGAATCTACTGGGAGGTGATAATGGTAAATCTTGTAAATATCAAAGAAAGTATCAATGTATTTGTGGTTTTAGTACTTCCGTTGGGCATCTTACACTCTGGTCCATATAATAACTCTGAACTGCATCCTCAACAGTGTTAATGCAGTCTATCCGTGTGGATATTGATAAAGAACACCATGTTATTGAAAACAGCGACGTTGTTACTTTTTTTCAAGTTGCTGAATTTGTTATGTCTTTCCGGAATCAGAAGTTACTTAGCTAAAAGGTGAGATATTATTATGCTAAGACTTGCTTGTGAGAAAGCTAGAGATGGAAAAGGGACCCGGTTGCATAACGGGTCAAAGTATCTACCTTTTTTATTGCATTATGTGAACTTTAAAATACAAAGGGAATTGTTTTGACCCATTTCATTGTGTTCTATTTTATTTTATTTTTTGGCAAACATAATGAAATGGACTTGATTAGTGCATCGAAAAGGTAGATATTTGGGAGTATGATTAGTGCATCAAAAAGGTAGATATTAGGGCATCTATGTGTATGATTAGTATCTAAAAGGTAGATATTAGTGCATCGAAAAAGGTAGATCTTTACATGGTTGTACCTTATCTGGGCTTTGGTCCGGGTATATATCATATGATTTTTCTTCGATCATTAGTGCCTGCGTCAATTTAGACATGTTGTATGGGAATGATTGAAATATTTAATATATTGTCGCTAAATGGCTTCTTTAAGTATGTTCGTATATTGAAATTAAAGTGTTCTTGTAAGCCACTACGATATAAATTTGTAGACTTCTTTAGTTGTTTATTATGGCAGATGTTTTTATGGTGTTATGAATGCTTACTAGTTTTTTTTTCAAACGATTTATGTTTGCAAATCAGATCTTCAAGATGTATACCTCAATGAAGAAGATCCAAAAGGATAAAGGATGTTGAGCCCACTGAGTTTGAGCAGAGAATTGCTCAGGTACCACCATTCTTCCAAACTTGTTTCAATAGACCGTTAGTACAATCGGAAATAGGTTTTGGTTCTTATTGGCATGTGTGTATTTTTCTTTGCAGGCATTGTTTGACTTGGAGAACACGCACCAAGAGCTCAATATTGACTTGAAGGACTTGTATCAT
This sequence comes from Chrysanthemum seticuspe, assembly GCA_019973895.1. Classification (NCBI taxonomy): domain Eukaryota; kingdom Viridiplantae; phylum Streptophyta; class Magnoliopsida; order Asterales; family Asteraceae; genus Chrysanthemum; species Chrysanthemum seticuspe. The sequence continues at coordinate 112,668,624 of BPTQ01000007.1, read as the reverse complement.
TGCTGAGTGTCATCTTTTCTTTTTGTTATCTACGTGATCTCTCTTTCACCAGGTGACTAATTTTTTTTAATGTCGCTGATGAGTGTCTAAATACTCATCATTTTTGTACTGTTTAGAATGCCAAAAACATCTGAAAACACTCAGAAATGCTTCAAAATGATAAAAATATCACAAACAAGTGTTTTATATGTTTTAAATGCAAAAACATCAAAATCTGGTGAAAAACGTATCAAGTTTGCATAATTGGCAGTTTTAGTCCCCCAAGTTACAAAAGTTGTCAAATCTAGTCCCTGGTAATTCAAAAACTTGTAAAATGTCATTAAAGGTCCTTGGGATTCACAAGTTGTTCAAAATAATCCTTTGAAGTTAAAAATAAAAAATTTACAACTTTGGTCCCTCAACTTTGCAAAAGTGTCAAAATTAGTCCCTAAGGTTTTAAAAATAAGAAAATAATAAAAATAAACCTTATACTATTTATAAATGGCAATATTGGTCCTTCATGATAACTTTGGAGAAAATTACAAGTTTGGTCCCTAGAGTTACAAAATTGGCAATTTTAGTCCTTGGACTTGTAAAATGGAATTTTATGCAAATATGGTCCTTGTACTATCAAAGTTTGGCAAGTTCAACCCTTGTGATAAGTTTAGAAATGTTACAAGATCAGTCCTCAAAGTTTGGACAAATTACAAATATGGTCCTTGTTATTACTATTAAACCAAACGGATCCTATATTTAACTAAAGCCCAAAAATCAAATCCAAGCCCAAAACCATATCCAGTCAACCCGACCCACCTTTTAAAATAAAACCCGCCACCCAAACCAGTGTTACTGTACACCTTCTTCACCCACACTGTATACCAAAACCACCTGGTTTTTCCACCACCTCCACCTCATCACAGATATTTAAAACACTCATCATCATCACCTTTCCACCTGTAAACCAGCCCACAACCATTTAATGCTTCCCCACCATTTCACTTTCACTGTAGCACAAACATACCCTGTTTTTGGCTTTTCAACT